>SNVD02009899.1:0-41612 GCA_013180625.2 Boswellia sacra
CTTTGGCTTGGTTGTCCTAGAAATCCACCCATGGCATTTGCTTGTTCCGTATCTCCTTCTTGCAAAGTTGGACACATGTCGGTTGGATGCTCCGTGGTAGAATATACTCCACATATATAAGATTGATGCCTATGTCCTACAGCCATTTTTTTTACAAGAGAGGTAAGCTCAGAAAGTTGTTGTTCAATGTTCGGGGTACTTACCTCATTTACTCTACTTGGTAGTTGTGGCTCAAATTGATTGCTGAATTTGTTGGGAGTTCCGCTGCCATGTCATAAATCAAACGTCTGCCACGTTTGGTGTTTTATTAACTAGTGCTCCCCACTAGCAGGCTCAATGATACTCATATTCCATTGGTAGAGGCACCTCATAGAAATATTGAATTGAGTCCATCACTAATTTGGTGTTTGTGACAGCTAGCACATACCTGTTAAATCTCTCCCAATTTCATGAAGTGATTCCTCCATTGTGTTGTCGAATGCCACTATATCTTTTCTAATATTTGTAGACTTTCGAGGCTGGAAAGTATTTCTCAAAAAGATTTTAACTCATCTCATTCCAAGTGGTAATGGTAACTGGTGGTAGATAGTATAGCCAATCTTTTGCCGAATCTGCTAATGAGAATGGGAAGGCTCTCAATTTAATTTGCTCTTCAGAAACCCCGGTTGGCTTCATACTTGAGCATACCACATGAAATTCTTTGAGGTGTTTGTTCGGATCCCTCTCCTGCAAAACCATGAAATGTAGGTAAGAGATGAATCAGTCCAGATTTAAGTTCAAAATCTATCTCAGAATTGGTGCTTATGCGTAGCGGTTGTTGATCAATAATTGGAGCCGCTAACTTCTTAAGAGTCTGATCATTTTCCATCACCATTGCTTCCGATTCAGATTTGATTGAACTGCAAGAAGATGGGAGGGAAGTATGTCGTGCAAGGTCAAATTCTGGAGGTGGAGTTGAAATTGACCGATTTAGCCTTAAATTCGAGGATTGGAGAAACTCCTTAATTCTCTTAAGTCGTTGATCCGCTTCTCCCTCGGACATAAAAGCCTAAACACAAACAATCAGGAAATAACAATCAAGAATCAGTAGTAAAAACAGAATAACAAATTGATTAGAAAATCAATCCCCGGCAACGGCGCCAAAAACTTGATGCGTTCGAAACTAGCAAGTATACTAGTCGCACAAGTAATAAAGTGATGAGTGAGATATCGTTCCCACGAGGATTGATTCTAATTGAAATTTGTTATTTCCAACAACAATAAACTAAATATGGGGGGTTTTGTTGAATGATTAATTAAACTGAATACGAAGGCAAATAAAGAATAACACAACACAATATTAAATGAATTGAAAATTCAATGAGAGACACTTGGTTAAGGGTTCTTTCTCTGCCACAAGATATGAATTTGTGAATTAACATAGAATTGTAATCCAATTACAGCATTGAAGTTATCAACCGTAGATAACAACAAGCTCTGTTATCCCAATCTTTCCTTACTTTGTTGTTAAATAAAACAAGCTCTTTATTTAATCTCTATCCATTAAACAACCTAGAACAAGCTCTCTGAGTTTAATTCAATGGAAGCATTACGATGAGAAAGATAGGTTGATCTAAGCAATAATCACACAAGTTCGGATTATTTAACCTAGGTTGTATTTTCCAATTGCAATCTCTGATCACAATTTTTCTACTAATGATTGGAAATTCATGACAATTACGGATCAAGATTTCTAATCTAGCAATAGACAACAACAGATTATATTCAGTTGGCCATTCCAAATACAATCAGCAAGCAATCATAAGCATTAGATATGGGAAAATACAAGTAACTTCAATTAGAGAATTGGATAACAATTTCTTGCACAATCAACTCACAAAATCCATATCAAGGGCTTTGAAATCACCCTCAACCAATTCAGATTTAGTTACACATATTCAATCAGAATAACAAATACAATACAGAGAAATTCCAGAATTGAAAAGGAAAGAAAGAACTTAGCAAATTCTTTGAAAATCTTCTTTGTAGATGAATCTTCTTGGAATTGTAGTTCCTCCTCTTTCAAAATCTTCTTTCTCCTTCAAGAACTCCAAGGGATGAGAGAAATCCAGAAATGCAGCCTCCTCCCACGTTTTCCCCTCTTCAAGTTATGAAAATAAAACCCTAAAATGTGTTTAAATACTCTGCTACAGTAACTTGCTACAGTGCCCCGTATTTATAACATGCTACAGTGATATATGGAATTACAAATATACACTCTCATACCATTTTTATCACAACTTTCGGTACACTACATAATTCGTGAACCGTAAATTTCTCCAGAAAATAGACTTCGAGAGCTTTCAATGGTATATAGCATGTCATCGGGTTCATTGTATATCAATACAATTAAATCCGAGAAGATTGGTTGACTAGCAGAGGTGAAATGAAGGGTTTTACTCCATTTTTGTGCAAGTTGCTCCAAAACTCCTACAAACATCAAAACCACACAAAAACATAAAAATACCAAGGAATATAGCAAAGAAACATGGACGAATAGATATGAAAATGATATATAAATAGACACTTATCAGACACTTTTAGGGGCCTTAAGTGAAATTTAGATACATCTTGAAAAATTTTCGTGACATAGACACTTTCTTCAGAAAATGACTAAAATGCCATTTGAAATTCAATTTATTCCTAAACTCTTTATTTTTCTCTTTCCTTCACTTATCTCTTCCTATTTCCATAACCGTGTCCTATTTCCATAACCGTAAGTTGTTGTCAGAAACGCAGTTCGAAACACAGCAAGAGGAACAAGGAACTTATTTTGTGTTTGGGGATTTGGGGTAGATTTTAGGGATTTTAAAATTGGGGATTTTGAAATTGGGGATTTGAGTTTGGGCTTGTATTTTGTACTTATTCTGTGTTTCTGGGGCTAAACGAAGTGTTATTTTGTTGATTTTTTGGTTTGATGTGTGAAAAAATCGTGAAAATCGACACATTTTGTTGTGACGAAGACGATGGCGAGTGTTGGTTTTCGCTCAATACTCGACATACGGTGTCGAGTTCTGTCAGATGCTTCAATCGACACTCGCCACTAGGGTATTTTACATAAAATCGACACTCAACATTCCCAATTACAACGATGTCGAGTGTTAGAGACATGCATTCGACAAGACTCAACACGATATTGAGTGTTAGAGCCATACATCATACAAGATTCGACACGTTGTAATTGGGAATGTCGAGTGTCGATTTTATGTAAAATGTTGTGGTGGCGAGTGTCGGTTGAAGCATCCTACAGAACTCGACACCTTATATCGAGTGTCGAGCAAAAATTGACACTCGCCATCATCTTTGTAGAGTTTCAAAAAAAAAATTTGTATGTATATATATATATTACAAAATTTAGAAACTATGTTTAAGGATTAAATGGGTTGGAGAATAAGTGGACTTAGGCCCATAAATTAAGGCTTTGTATATATAAGAGAGACATTAGGGTTCCAAAGAAGGAAGGATCTTTCTTTCATCGGGACATAGAAGAGGAGAATCTTACGGTTACAGGGAGAGAGAGAGAGAGAAGAAGGAGAAGAAGGAAAAGAGAAGAAAGAAAAAGAGAGGAAAAGAAGGGAAAATTCAAAGAAGTGTATAGGCTTGGAAACCAAGTAGGGATTTTCTAACACTATACTTAAATCATGTTATTTATTTCTGTTGTTTTAATCGATATTGGTTTGCAATGCATGTTATCCATGGTTAAATTGATTGTTTGTTGCTTGGATGATGAATGATTTGTGAAATTATGTGCTTATGAAGTGAAGTGGAGGTTGTTCTTGATGGGAGTTGTAGTTCATGTGATAGTTCTATGTTATTTGAGCTACTGCATTTTTCTGGATTGTGAATTGTATAATTTTTCTTTGTTTAGAAAAATAGATATATGAAGCTTTAAACAGCCACTGATTTCATTGAATTTGGAGTTATATTGAAATTTTGGTGAATTTTTAAAATTAGAGGTCTAAATATGGAAATGATATTGTTCAACCGACATATTCGCACAAGTTCACAACTCTGTATATTTTGAGATTGACATTTAATCTGACACGACTTGACACTTGCGTGTCAAGTGTTGAGTTATGAAAGTGTCTAGTGATGAATGGATGGTGTCGAGTGTCTAGTTATGAAATTGTCAAGTGATGAATGGATGGTGTCGAGTGTCTAGTTATGAAAGTGTCGAGTGATGCATGGATGGTGTCGAGTGTCTAGTTATGAAATTGTCGAATGATGAATGGATGGTGTCGAGTGTCTAGTTATGGAAGTGTCGAGTGTCGAGTTGTGAAAGTGTCGAGTGTCGAGCGGAATTACAGAATCGACCCGACTCGTGTGCACACCTCCTGATAGGCCTGGATTTTGCATAGAAACTGTATTTCCTTGAGATTTATTTTAGAAATTATATTGAAAGGTTTGTAAGTATATGCATTGGGCCGTTTTGAATATGGATCCAAGGAGAATACGGATATGAAATTCTTAGTGTTAGACCTTGGATGGGCTGTTGTGGATACGGATCAAAGCGGAACATGAATATAAACGTGATGTGCTGGACCTTGGATGGGCCGTTTTGTATACGGATCCAAGGGGAACACGAATATAAACTTGATGTGTGAATAAGAATAATTACTTGACTTATTATAATTGGTTGTGTAACTATGTAATTGAGTAACTATTTGAATGCTTGTGATTTAGTATAATGTTAGAATCTCTCCTACTGGGCTATATGCTCACCCCCTCCCTCCACAAGTACACAAAAAGATATTCATACTAGTGGTGTTCCAGAGCTTTCCTAGGAAATCCG
Organism: Boswellia sacra; assembly: GCA_013180625.2. NCBI lineage: Eukaryota > Viridiplantae > Streptophyta > Magnoliopsida > Sapindales > Burseraceae > Boswellia > Boswellia sacra. The sequence continues at coordinate 4,832 of SNVD02009899.1, forward strand.
GCGTCTACATGCATGCGATGATTTTGGAAAATGTTTTGACTCGCCTAAGTTGTGATAAGAAATTTTATTATGTGATTATCAACTTATGTACTAAGTTTAGACATCAGTGTATGTAAAGTTTGTTTTGAACAAATAGTCAGATGTTGTAATGAATTCATGTGATATGTATAAATATATGTATGAAATGAAAAAAAAAAAAAAGGGTGAGATATTGATGATGTCTCTTTATTATTTATTAGTTTTCTTAATCAATCACCCTTACAATCTCTAAATAAGGGATAGTAGGGCGTGACAGTCTTCGTCTCGACGAAACGCATTGGTTTCTACGATTTTTACACACATCAAACTAAAAAATCAACAAAATAACACTTTATTTAGCCATAGAAACACAGAATAAGTATAAAATACGAGCCCAAACTCAAATCTCTAAATTCAAAATTTCTTAAAATCTATTCTAAATCCCTTAAAATTCCCCGTATAGTGGAGGAAAAGTGTTTCGTGATGTTTCTTTCTTTTTTTTTTTCTTTTTTTTCAAGTTTGAGTTTCAAAGGGCATTTTAGTTATTTTTCGAGAACTTGTCTATGACATGAAATTTTTTTAGGATGTGTCTAAATTTCACTTAAGGTCCCTAATTTTGTCCATTTTTTCAATTTTTCCTAAATACTACTACCACACTAACATACATTTACATAAATACCTTATACACATACACACAATAAAACATTGTTATAATTAAAAGGCATTCAAAATATCAATATTATAATTTTTTTGAATTCTACATATACATAACTTTTAGAAAGCACAAAAATTCTAAAAATCTATTTTATCAAACACCTTCAACTTTTTTAAACAACACAACTGGCAACTGATTTTTAGTATATCACTTTTCTATAACAATTTCCAATAACATGGCAATCCTAAACAGACCCAATATTTGATTGGAGCGTTGATTGAGTAGGTGTTTGTAAAGGAAGAAGGGAGATGTAAAAGGAGAGAACCACGAATGTGGGGGAGAAAAGAGACGGCTTTGCTGTTCTAAAGAGGGACAATTCAGCTTTTGTCTACAATGGCTATGGGTTTTTCTTGTTTTGCTTTTCTTTATTCAATTACGTTCTTTTTATTTCCTAGGCTAAGATTGAAGATGGTACCTTGTTTGATGTAATAATTTATTTTTATTAATTTATTCTCTTTTATGTTTAATTTGAGATTAGGGTTCTTTTGATTATTATTAATTAAATCAATTTTTCTTTCATCATTAATATCAAGTATTTTAATGGTTAGGATTTATTTAATTAAATTAGCCTTGGATGTTTACATGGTTTAAATTAATTTGTTTGTTTTTTCAATTGTTTGAATATAATAAATGCTTAGGAATTAATATGTTGGCTAAAGAAAGAATCTATTTTTATTTTAATTGGGGTTTAATTTTTTAACATATGAGATGACATAGATTAAATTTGAGTTGTCATTCTAATTGTATGAATTAATTAATTTATAATAAATTGCTAAATTATTTTAAATTTCATATTTAAATTCCTTGTTTTAATTTATTTTACAACTTTCATTATTTTCACATTAGCAAATTTTTATTTATTTTTCTCTTTTGAATTAGATTGGAATTTTAATTTACTTTGATTAGATTAAGCTTTCTTAATTTCGGTAGTCTTTGTGGTTCGACCTCATATATTGTTACCCTATACTCTAATAGATTTGTGCGCTTGCAAGCACAATTGAAATTCGCAAAACAAGCATTGGATGCAAAATCAAAAGTAATCGTAGAAACAAGAACCGCTAATATGTCCATAGCAATTTTAGAAAAAAAAAAAAGAAGATATTTACCCTTATTTGCCCTCCGCCGTAGCCAAACACCAAAGTCTCTAGTCATTTTTAGAGTACACACATGCAAATAATGATCCAACTTTGACTTCACTTGATGGGTATGCCATTAGTAGATGCAAATGTTTCATATTCATTAGCACACAAAGAATCAATAATAGGGTCTTATCTGTTAGAAATATTTATAATAAATTTGAATAATATAATCAAACAACTAGATATTAAAGAAATAACAAAATATGAATTAGATTAATATATTAAATAAATAGAATAAATAAAGAGATAGAGTAAGAAATAAATGGCCTGAGCATTTGGGAGGCATGTCGAAGGCATTATCCTAAAGCCAAAGAGTCCTCCCCTCGTGCGGGTCATATTGGTACTCAAGGACTCCAAGATACAACCCAGTGCTCACAGTCTATTTTCTCGATGAGCACGATCACCAGAAGAAAGTAACATGTCTTCATGTGCGCGGTTGTTCAAAATCATCAAATACTCAAAGAATCATGTTCATGTTAGAACCTTTGAGACTCCTTTATGTAGTAATCTCGTAGCTTAGGTAACTCACAAATTAATTCTAGTAACTCCCAAGCCATAAGTTCTTAATAAAAGCATGAACGTTACAAATAATAAGTGTCGTAACGTTCATGTTTTTATTATACTTGTAACGTATGAAATTAATCTCAAAATAAATTTTGTAACTCATGATGTAAATATTTGTTTTAAATCTTTTATCTCCAACATTATCTAATGTAAAACTAGATGTACCGAGCGTTGAATCAATATTATGAGATGATTATCTCAATGTGGCATTTCTTTAATATTCTTTCACAAGTCATAGCAAAGATCAAATATTCTTTTTGATTGAGAATTTGCATCATTATCAGAAATCTTGTTGAGGTAAAAATTAACCAACACCATTTTGAACCTGGGATCTAGAACAACTGTTTAACCTAATACTCCATGAATAACTTTCTAACACTTCTCAAAATTGTCTATTACTTTCGATGAATATTTCTTATTCTAGAATCAAGAGAGGTGAACCATGATGAATTCAATAACAATCTAATCTCACAATTTGAAAAAAAAAAAAGATATAAGATATTTAGTTCCAAAAAACATTTGTGTCACCTTATGATATGCGCTAAGTTTCTCACATATTAATTCTACCAACTCTAGGGATGTCAGAAAAACTTGCAATTGTAGGCCATGCTGGGAATCCACCCGAATGGGGTGGATTTGGGGATTAAAAAAAGGGGGTGGGGTGGGTACGCACTTAAATTTCATAACCCACAATGATTTGGAGTAGGAATGGGATTCAAAACTTTTACCCGGCCCCGCCTTACAAAATTAGTATATTAAATACATATATAGTGTTAATACAATTTAAATTAATATTACAATTTAATTTTTTTCACTTTTTCCATAAAAAGCCGTAGTTTTATTTTTCTTTTTTAATTATACTTTTTTTGTATTTTAACAAATCTTACGATGGAATTATTTTACTTTGAACATATTTAGAGATTATGAAATATTGTTTTTCTTTTTTTTTTCTTTACTTTTAAGACAAGTTTCACTTTAAAATATAAATGAAATGTGTAGTTTGTTTTTATTTTTATTTTTTGAGTAACTACATTATATTTGTTATTATAGACTTTCCTTAATTTCAATTATTTTTTTATATCAATTAGAAGATATAATGAGCCAACTTTAAAATTAAATGGGGCAAATGGGTAAATGGGGATTCCCTGCCCTACCCCAATTCTCGTATATAGTGATTGGGATGGGAATTTCAACTCTCGCCTCACTCCGCAAATTGACATCCCTAACCAACTCCCTTTCACTTTCTTTAGATAGGTAATTATATTATGCCTTATGATCATCCAAATGAATGAAAACATCTTTATGCATCAAAATGGTTGCAAGTATCATGTACGTTGAATTTCATTTGGTTGTACAATCAATGACAACTTTTTAGTAAAATGAATATTGATTTGGCGAGTTGTTTTCTCAAACTTTTCTAGTCGTTTAGGTGCAGCTAACTAAAAGTAAACACTATCTCTAATCTTTTAATTTCCTACTTTTAATCAAAAGCTATGCTTAGCCTGGTGGCATTTGGGCATCAACCCAAGTACGAATCACATTATATGTGCCTGCCTTCATTAATAATTTTATGATTGAATTGGGTTTGGATTGCGATGGGCTTATAACTGTTATAATTATTGGATATAAATTAGAATATTAGATTGGGTTTGGATTGAATGTGATTTGGGCCTTAATATAAATGCATATGTAATGTAATTAAGATTAATTAATATTTTGGTTTATTTTGGGCTAGGTCTGGGCTGGGGAGCATGATCTTAGCCCCCCGCCCGGCCTCGGATTATCCCTAGAATTCCTCTCCCTATCCTCAGTGGAATTATGGATAATTACCCGACCCGAGCTTACTGGGGATCATGTACCCATCCCTGTCTAGGTGCTTTTGCCTTTCCTAGTAAGAGCCTTAACTGTGTGTAGAGATGACACGTATATAAACCTAATAAATTCAAAGATAAGACATAATCCTAGAGATTTTAAAAAAATTAGTTGACACGCAATGTAAAATCCATGAGTTGTCAACTCAATGAACAAATTATTTTAATTTAGGAATAATTTTAATTTACCTCATGAGTATGAGGTTAGGCTTAAAAAAATTGAGAATCTCAATTTTTTGAAATCTAAAATTACTCCATGAGATTACTATAGTACCGTTAGATTTAACAGAAAATGTATTAAATCGTTAGATTTAACAGAAAATATATTAAATAATAACTTAATGTTAATATTAGATTTAACAAAAAATATATTAAATAATAATTTAACGCTAATAAGCAATAAAATAGATTATAATACACTTTTCTAAATAGTTTATAAAGCATTAAGTTACTATTTAATATATTTTTTATTAAATCTAACGGTGTTACAGTAACTTCAAAAAATAAATTTAAATTTTAGAAAATTGAGATTCTCAACCTTCTTTACACTGAGATAAATTAAAATTATCTCTTTAATTTATTAGTTGTCTTTGAATATGCTCGAGAAGCTTTTAGAAAAAAAGTAATTATCATGTCGCTCCCTTTTATTATCCCAAACGTTAAGGAACCCCCAACCTCTTTGAAAATATTTATCTACCCTTAATTGTTAGTCTTCGTTTCATTAAGATTCCAAAAGTAAGGCTAGAAACGTAATTGTACTATTGCTCCAAAATATCTCAGATAAAATAGTAATTAAACTTCCCTCTCTCTCTCTCGCCCCGCGCCCCCCCACACCCCCCCCCCTCTTCCCAAGTTCTTTGTCCTTTTCTTCTTTCAATTTTTTTTTCCATTTCCTTACATTTTTTTCCTGTTCTTTTTCTTTTCTCACTTATTTATGTCTCTTCCTTCTTCAACTCTCTCACACACCTTTTCTTCTTTCAATTTTTTTTCCTTTTCCTTATATTTCTTTTCCCTATTCTTTTTCTTTTCTCACTTATTTATATCTCTCCCTTATTTAACACGCAACTCCACTATTATATATTATCCGTTTTAGACACACATTTCATCATATAATTTTGTATTCGGCCTTTGGAACCCAAATGACCTCCAACAACTTAAGAAGCTCACAAGGTATTTAATATCTCTTCACATACCCTTCCCAAGTGGTGTAGGATGTTTCATTCACCCTCTTAGCAATCAAACGTCTTCACTTGATTGGGCTTGATCCCCAAGGTAACCTGCGATGATGGCCTTAAATATCCACTTTGAACACACATTCCGTCATAATATTATATTCGGACTTTGCAACCCAAAAGACATCTAACAACTTAAGAAGGTCACAGGATATTTAACATCTCTTCACATATTCTTCCCAAGTGACATGTTCCTTGTCCCACACTTCCAGTTAGGATAGACTCTAATACCATTTTGTCACATCTCGCTTCAGATACACAGTTCATCACGGTTTTGTTTTCGATTTTTGCAATCCAAAAGGTCTCTAATAGCTTAAAGAGCTTGTAGAGTATTTAACATCTCTTCACATATCATTCCCAAATGATGTGAGATGATACATTAAAGTAGACAATATCTGACAGTGAACCAAAGTGTTACACCACATTTTTGCATTAGCAAAAGAAATCTTGGAAGCCATATAACTTCTGAAACCGTGAAGCGGCCACCATGCCCTGCCGACATGCAACCACATTGCCAACCACCACCATCTCACAAGTCATCACCATTGCACAATCTGCCTCCACGGCATGACGACTTGAACCTTGATTGAACAACATTTTTTTGGCTTATTAGTGTCTGGATATGATTTTAGCTTGGATGCAGTTCTATCTAGATTTCCACTAGGTCAATTGGAGATGATTCATACGCTTTCGCCACGATGTTGATCCAATATTGTATGCTATTGAAACTTTTTGCTACTTTTTTATGGGAGGACTTAAATTTGATGAAGCTTATGCTTTCTTCGCTTTTGCTCTACCCACCTTTACCTAGGCTTTGGCTATTGAAACAAATGCTACAGGGATGGTGGTGTCTTCAGTTGCCTTTGCTTTATTTACGCTTATTTCTTAAACAATTGGTGGGTTTTAGATAGGATTGGCAAAAACTCAGGGCCGGGCCAGGGACCCTATTCCCTATCCCTGGCCTCGGCAAGGAGTTCAATTCCCCGCCCCTGAAAATTTTCCTGAAAATTTCGGGGCCGGGTAGGGCCGAGGAGTTCTATTCCGAGGTCAGGGAGTTGAATTCCCTGGGTTATTTCCTCGGTTTTTATTTTTTTAATTTCCTGCGGCATATTAGTTAGTACTTGTATTTTTGTTTCATATTTCCAACCCAAAATGCGCCTGTGGCCTACTGCTAGCTGGGGGCCCTTTGTCTCCCTTCAACGCTCAGGTTCAAGTTGTCCCACCGACGGTTATATATATTTTTTTCCGTTAATATTGTGGTTATAAATTTTTTCTTATTGAGTTTAATGCGTAACAGATGAGTGTAGCCTTGTGATAAGTGGGGGATAAGTCCTTTCTTGAACCAAGGTTCAAGTTGCCCCATTAACACTTTTTTTATTATTTTTGTTAATATTATATTTATAATTTTTTTTATTGAATTAGACATTGCTTTTGTATATATTAATTTTTTTATTAAATTATTAAATCTAGCTTCATTATATTTATAAAGTATAAATACTTCTATAAATTTTTTTATTAAGTTAGTCAATTATTAACTAAAAAAACAATGATGAAAATGCATATAAGAATTAAGAAATCATTAATTTAAAGTTGAAGTTCAATTAACAATAACATAAGATAAATAATAATTTGAAATATCTAAACATTAACATCTAATTTCGTTAATATAATTTCTAAACACATAAACAACATAAGCATCCAACTAACAATAACATAAACACTTACACATTACTCAAACAATTTTTGTACAAATATTGTAATTGAGTTTTGTATTCGGGCTGGGCTTATACTTTTGTGCTTTCGACTGGATATGCTCATTAAAATTGTTGGAATCTTAAGTTGAGTTGGGCTTTTAAACCTTATAAATTCAATTTACACATAAAATTTATTATTTCGGACCGAGGAACATGATCCTTGCCCCCTTCCATCCCCTGACAGTCCCCGAAAAAATATTCCCCGGCCTCAGCTTCAATCTCTGGAATTCCAGGTAATTCCCCGAATATTTCCGAGTCGAAGAGCTGGGTACCCAAACCCACCCGGGTATAATTGTCATCCCTAGTTTTAGATATAATGATCCATGAGATGATTTGAAAATGTCCGTGGGGAGAAATTTTATTTTCTTCTATTTCTTTTTTCGATTTAGTTTTTTGGATTTGATTGTATATCTTTGGTTTTTTCATGAGATTTTTTTATCTCATAATTTATTACATTGGTGTGGTTTTGATAGACTTTGAATGTATTGAGTATAACCAAAAGTGGGTAGAATTCAACCACGACAACAATTTTTTTCTCTAAAATATGGGGGTTTCCGGGTTATCTTTGCTTTGTTCACAGATCTAGATGAGTTTTGCATAGTTTAAGCGCTGGATCTGGATGACAAGTTAAAGATCGTTTCCTTCTAAGTATACTGTTTGGATGTTCAAAAATGTAATAAAAAAGAAAGGTTGAAGATCATTTGACAGTAAAATAGTAATTTTCTATATTTTAAGACAATAGATTATAGACTAATAACTTAATGGAACAATTACAACGCTAATGATTAGAGGTAATATTTTTGAACAGGTTGAGGAATCCTTAATGATTGGGCAAATAAAAGGAGGTCCTATGAAAAATAATAAGTTATCTATGCTAAATCTTGTCGAGTAAAATAACGAACCATTAAGTAAAAAATACCAAATCATTAAATAAAATGTTAAGAAGTATATTTGTTATTTGATGTCAAAGCTTGTCAATAAAAAATGTAGAATTCTGCTAAAATTGGAAAAGCCCTTCAACTTCGTTTGTTGGTTGCTTGATATAAAACTTTCTTAGGTACATAAAAAATATAGGATTTTGTAAAAATTCAAAAGAGCCCCTCAACATAACTGATCTATATAATTCTCCCACCCTTTGAAGTGGTCAGTGTTCCCCAGCCAAACATGGCCTTATCGCAGTAATAAAATTCACAAACCCCTGATCTAAAACCCTAACCAGTGACTAACAATGAGACGAACTTTGCTGAGAAATGCTTCTCTCTTCACTCGAAACCTTCTTCACTCTCCTCCCCATCACAATCTAAACCCTAATCCACCACTTGTTCAACTCGCTGCTTCGACTCGCTCTCGACTTAGGTTCTACTCGTCTGACTCTAATGACTCCGCCAATGACCAGAACCCACCTAACCCTGTTGCGGAATCCGCATTGGCAGAACAAACTCCGACGAAGGACGTGTCTATCGATGTTCAGGATGTGAGTAACAAAGGTAAAAATGTTTATATGTGTGTATAGAATGTCTTTGGTTGGTGGGAAAGTGTAGCAAAGGAACAGAAATTGAAGGAAAATTTTGTTTTCATATTTGTATGATTAGAGGTGTATCATATGATGCTGTATGTGTTCGTGAAAGCATGTAATGTTTAGCGTGAGAGAGTATGTGGGTTTGATTTATTTTCTTTAAATTTGCGTTTGGTTCTGATGAAATTCTGAGTTCATGATTCTTGGGCTTTGAATTTGTGGATTTAAGAGTGTATCCAATTTGATCTGTTGGTTGATTGGCCTTAGAGCTGAAAACGCGGATAGAGAAGTACTTCAAAGGCGATGAAGAGGCACTTCCATCGATTATTGAAGCGATATTGCAGAGGAAGTTAGCAGGGAAGCATGAGGAGACTGATGATGAGTTGGTGGAGGAATTTCGGATGAAGCCACTGGATGATGTCAAGGACAAAGAGTTCGAATCAGATTTTGAGGAGTTGTATGAGACTGATGAGGAGATTGATGATTTGTATAATGCGAGGGATTATGTTGTGAAGAAGATGGCGAAGGATGAATACTTCAACATGGATGAGAAGAAGTGGGATGAGATGATTAGCGAGGCAGTTCAGCATGGGTATCTAAAGGACACAAGAGAATGTGAGGAAATTCTTGAGGATATGCTTAGTTGGGACAAGCTCCTCCCAGGTATTCCCTCTTTCGGTAACTTTCTTATTTGGAATGTTGCCTATATTATGTTTTTTTTTTGGCAGGTTTTTTGAACAGTCAGTTTATTAGAAACAATCTATAGCAGTAGGTTTTGAGTTGAAATGTGTTTCATCTGTTGTGTTTAAGTGACTGGAATTATGGGATTTTATGACATTGTTGTCTTCATGTTTGCTTCAGAGTATTGCTGAGATCCTTGTGCTTTTATTCCAAAATTGATGTTTTTTATTGCATTATATATATATATATATATATATATATATATGAAACTATACCAACATGGTTACAGCTCAGTTAACTTTATTCATCCTTATCAGACTGGCTTGGTGATTTTTTTGCTGGTGGTCTAGGCACTCACTTGCTGGTCGTGTGGGTGTAGTTGACTGTTTCCTGAACTACAAACTTCTTGGGCCTAATTCTTGTGATGTTCTATAGCAATGTAGTTGACAGTTTAATATTTCTATGTGATTTCTTATCGTTAGAAAGACAGCTTATGCTAAAGCATTTTCAATTGCTTTGCTTGTCATGCACGGGCTGTTGACTGTGTTTCATTCTACTTACATTTTTATACATAAATTGTGTTACAAAGAGCTTAGAGATTAAGAATGTATACTTCTATGCAAATATATATATATATATATATATATATATATATATATATATATATATATATTATCTCTAATGGTTTTTGAAGATTTTAGCGATTATTAATCTTTTTGTTCATTACAAGTTTTATGGCAAAACTTGTTAACTTTGCTGATATAGCTAGCAAAATCAAATGGATTACTTGTTACCTTTTATTCTGTAATATATGGGGCAATCTCTAAAACGAGCCTATTAGTATCAAATATTGTGTTACCAAGTATAATTTTTGGAGTACATGGTATGTATTTAATAAGTATTTGCTTGTTCACTGATATATATTTGCAAGCTAATCAAATATATTGGAATTGTCTGGATTTTTCTTAAAATCCAATTCTTTTGACAGATGATATGAAGACAAAGGTGGAGGAGAAGTTCAATGAGCTGGGAGATATGTGTGAAAGACAGGAGCTTGAGCCTGAACAGGCATACGAGCTGTTTAAGAAGTTTGAAGATGAGATAGTCTCTGAATATATGAAGAAAGTAGAAGCTGAGGGGCCCCCGCAATTTGATTTGTCTGATGTACCGGACAAGAAAAAGGATATTGATGATCCACCAGGGGAGGGACCGATCCTTAGGTGGCAAACACGGGCAGTCTTTGCTCCTGGTGGTGATGCATGGCATCCGAAAAACAGAAAAGTAAAAATGTCTGTTACTGTGAAAGAGCTTGGCCTATCAAAACATCAGTTCTGTCGGCTAAGAGAACTGGTTGGAAAAAGATATCATCCAGGGAAAGATGAGCTTACTATTACTAGTGAGAGGTAAAGTCAATATTGACAGTTGTTACACTTACTTTGAACAGTGAATTTGCTTATGAACAACTGTGTTCCCTTGAGGAAAATTTGTTTTTCTCCTTTTTTTAATTTTAATTTTTATAAATTTCCTTGGAGAGAGAAATATTGGCAGATTCTCTTTTTAACAAGATTCTTTTCAGGTTTGAACACCGAGAGGAAAACAGAAAAGATTGCCTTAGGACTCTCTTTTCCCTTATTGAGGAAGCTGGGAAAGCAAACAAGATTGTCGAGGATGCTCGAACTTCTTATGTCAAGGACAGACTCAGAGCAAATCCAGCCTTCATGGAAAGGTTGCGAGCCAAGACAATGAGATTGCAAGGATCTAACTCTGTCCATGCGTGAACTTTTGAATAGCAGCCACTGGCATCCGGAGAATTAAACTTAAGGGCTCAGGACATCAGATTGGGGATTTTAATTATGCAGCAGTCTTGATTCTTGAGAATTTAGAAGCAAAAGATCTTTCCATATCATATGCAGCATTAATATATGTTGTTTTTTTCTGATCCAGCTAATCAGCTTTTGTTCTTTTTGCCGATTGATTACTGGGATTCTTTCATTTCTGTTAAGAATAATTCGCTGTATGCTTCATAATTTGCTTTGAATTCTTTGTTGTATACCATTTCATTTAATGAAACAAGTTGAATATGGAGTCATCTTTTTATCTAGAGTTGCAAATAGAAGGGCTTGAAAATTGAAAATTCACGCAAGTGATACATTGCTTTTCACGAAAGCAGGATGGGGAGGCCCTCCCTGGTGATATTCTCTAACCACCTCATTGGAAACTTGAAAGGGGTAAAGAAGAGATAATATAAGTGAAGAAAAGAATTCTAGAGAGCTAGATTCTGCATTATATTTTAGATTTTACCCCAACAAGAGATAACTTGGAATAGCGCCACAATGCACATCTGTTATAGTGAGTGCCTAATGGCTGAGGAATCCAGCACGTGGAAAAGCATACAAGAGCGTTTCTCCAAGTTGTTCAAGAGGCCCAAAGGGGGGGGGCGGCGCGGGCCGTGGTGGTGGGGTGGGTGGGTTGGGGTGAAGTTTATAAGAAGGGGAAAGAAGAAAAAGCAATTGATAAAAGCTGACAAATGAAAACCTCCGAAGTTTCTTCAAGGATGGTATTCATAGGTATAGATTCAGCACCAAACATCACATGTTCAACCCTCATAATTTAAGATCTATTACGCAGCTTTGTGTTCAAGCTTAATGCAGTTCTATATAAAATTCTTACGAAGATGGAAAGCGGATTCCTCCTTCAAGGCAAAGCAAAGGTAGAATACCAGGATGGGAGACATGACCATATGAAGGAAAGGCTTCCCTGTTCTTCTGCAGAGAGAAAACACTGCACATGTTATGGTAAAATTGCAGAGTTTGCTTGCAGTGCTTGCTGCTTCTTCGTTTGTTGCCCGCTTTCGATCTTCTGGTGTTGCATCAAGCTACCATGCATGATCGGTTGGCGAGCAGCTAGACGGTTAACAGAGCGGGCTTGTTGCAGATCAGAGAAGATGTTTGCAGTATATTCATCATTTTCAGACATCGATTCTGATAGTTTGCCACATAAATCACATTGTAATAGTTCTAAGGAATTGGGTGGTCCAAGTCCATGGAATAGGATGATTCATAGGCCTAAATAGAAATAGTTGCAATTAATGTACAAGGCAAGCTTGCTACTCCTTAAGGCATTACCATTCCTAAGTTGCATGGTTACGAATTTCTGGCATTTTTGGTCTCCCTTGATTAAACTGTGTAATCATTTGCTATTCACAAGTAAGAAGAAGATGAAAATTAAAGGAGAGTTTCCTTCTACAGCAATCAATATTCTCCTAAAGAGGACACGAATGCTCTTGTAATTAGTGGAAATTAAAGAATTCTCTATTAATTTCTTTATTCAGGTTAATAGTGTTTATATGTTAATGATGAAATCCATCAACTTTCTAGTCTCGGAAAAATAAATGGAAAAATAAAAATGTATTGTCAAGAATGGGATTCGAACCCATGCCCTTTCGGACCAGTACCTGAAACTGGCGCCTTAGACCAACTCGGCCATCTTGACTTGTTTTTATAACTTTTTGAAAATTAATATTTATATAGTACTAATATAGGAGACGATATTTTCGCCCTGGTTGGTATGAAGAAGTGGATAAAATTAAACAAATAAATTATTAATCATGGCAAGCTTGATTACCTTTACAGTTATAATCATTCAATAAAGAATATTAAGTTATCCATTTTTGAAAAACAAAGGATGGGACAAATATAGGTCAAAACATAACACTCTGCCATAAGGCAATCAATAATAGAGGACCAAACATGGGAGTCACTGTCTCCTCAATAGTACTATCTGCCAAACAAAAATTTGTTTTCTTCTTCTTAATTTTAGTTTGATTTGAAGGAGATTGCACAAAAGCTTTAGCAATAATTCAACATGAATTGGATGTCTTCATCTCAGACCTCTTTAAGGAGCATTAATAAAGGAGTAGGCCCATGACGTTGAAAGTTCACTTAATGTATTCCGTCTTTTACTTGAGCCTAATGATATTAAGCTTAATTAAGCTATTAACTTCCTTAATGACATTTCTCTTTAAGTACAAAACATGAATTGGATAGACATGAGGATTATTATCTAAAACTTCTTTTTTCTCTCAAGACATTTGGTTGCTTACTATGTTAGTTTTTGAGGATGAATAATAACTAGTCGAGAAAATAATGTTAGAATGAAAAGAGCTTTCCGTGTGCTAAAGAAATGATACTATTAGGCAACTGTATTGAACTTTCTTTGTTGGAATCCTTTTCAATGATAAGTTGATGAGTTAATTGATCCATTAACCAAGTTTGCAACACTACTTAGAAGTTAGTGCCTTCAAATAAGATCGATCAGTACTTTAATTGTATTATAGGAATAGAAAAAGATCTTTTAAGTGATTGAGTTCAAAAATAGTAATACAGTATGGTAAAATAATGATCAATTGGCTGCTGCAAAGAGGAGTTTAAAAGGTTACAATAATGCTTAGTGGAAGCATTTATACATTAATTTCTCATTGACTTCCATGCATATATATGATTAATTAATGGAATATACCAGAAACGTTTTTCCGCATTGCAACAAAGGCATATAATATTCATTCACTTGAACAATAATTCCAGAAAAGTGAGCTCAAATTGGACAATATTGGCAAAAACTAAGCATCATTGTAGAAATGATTTCTTCTCTAAAAACCTTAGCTATAGTAGCTACCAAGATAAAAAGAAGTAATTCATTAATACATCCAAGTTGAAGTTATGCCCCGCAGCCAGCACCACAGCCTGCACCACAACCGGCGGCACATCCTCCACCGTGAATATTTGAATCAGCTGAAGAGTTTTTGTCCCTGGATATGCCGTCTGCACAAGCAAATATTATGGTTGAGAGTAGCGAAAGAGCAAGTAAAGCTACCCAGAAGACTAAACAAGCTCCACCACCAGCAGCTCCATTAACATTACTAATCACTTCTTTCAATATCCTCACCATTTACTCAATGATCGCTCTCTCTCTTCTCAGCTCTCTCTAATGAGTGAGAGTGTGAGTAAATGGCTCAGTGTGGGAAATGCGTGGCTCACACATAGAGCCTTTTATAGATAAAAGCTAGCATCCATAAGGTCGATGTGGAATGTCTAGCTAGACAGATATAGTTAAAGATATTATATAACAATTTTAAGGTCCAAAATCACTTGGGTAGATCTTCGATGCTTTAGGACTTGTCTTAAAAACTTTTTGTGATTCTCCTTGCTTAATTTGCCTTGAATTGGCAGGCAAAACTATTAGAAATTCTAAGTGAGTCAACGCAGCCATGCACTACAAACTATAATGGTTTCTATTGAACATTCTCCCACTTTTTCTTGTCACAAATATGCTCACAGAAAGCTAGCTAACATGACAGGGTGACTATCTCCTTAATTGATGACAGCCCAATTGTTAGCCTTTCTTTTGCATCAGAGTCTGTGGTCAGGCACTTTCACATCTCACAATTTGGTGGTCACCATCTTCCAGTAAACTTAATTTTTAATCAAGACTTTTGAATACTTTTTTTTCCCTTAATCTTGAACTGATCTCAACTGGGGATGCTAAAATCTGTCGAAGCTTATTTATCCTTAATCTAACGCTGTTTATAGAGTATAAAATGCAATTATTTGCCTAAGCGGATTCCTCTTGCAGCCAGCATTCTAGAACACAAAATCATTAATATAACAATAATAATTGCACCTTACATTTGTTTCCACATAATAAGTACATCATGTAGGGGGAATAAAAAATGAATCTTTGCTTTTATCATTGAAGAACTCCTCAGAGGTTTTTGGATCTTGCTATCATCATATTCAAATTTTATTTTATTGTTCTTTCTTTATAAGTTTTGTGACTTTTGTCTTTATTTCCATTATTAAGTCTCAAAAGATCTTAAGTTTTAAATCTAAGGGTAAACGACCATTTCCTCCCTTGAGATTTCATCCCAACAACAATTTCCCCCTAAAATTCTAAAAAGTATGTTAAAAATATCCCATAATTTCCACTTTTACCCTTTAATTCTAATCTTTGGTATTATGAATCCAAGGTTAAAATAGATTTTATATTGTTATACATCGAAAAAATTAATAACCTATGCACACATTAGAGCTTTCACTTTATTTTATTGTATTCTTTATCTTTTTATCGATTTACAAATATATTCTTATTATTTCTAATTAAAGATAATTAAATTATTATTTGTGTTATAAATACATTGGTATCATAAGCTAATTCATATCAGAAGTAGGTTGGTGACTCTCAACATGGATAGGACATGATTTTTAAATGGGTTATAAACCTCAACGCAAATACGAGATAGTGTAAATCTTATCTTGCTAACTTCATCTCATGTTGATGGGTCTGTCTACAGTACATCTGATGTACCGGTACATCAGATGTCAATTTTTTGTAATTTTAGTGTAAAAGTTGTAAATTCTTGTGTAAAAATCGTAAATGTGGAAAAAAAATTATAAATTCCCATTTACAACTTTTACACAATCATTTACAACTTTTACACTAGTTTACAAAAAATTAAAAATAGTTTCATTTACAACTTTTACACTCCACATTTACGATTTTTACACAAGAATTTACAACTTTTACACTAAAAATTACAAAAAATTGAAAAAATGATGCACCGGTACAACTGATGTACCGTAGCCAAAACCTATATTGATGGGTTTGTTAAAAGTTGCCACCCTTAATTACATAACGGTAAAAATAGGAAGAAATTATCATTGTATAAAACTTTGGGGGACAAAAGTGATATGCACCCTAAATATCTAATTGATTAATCGGGTTCTGAATGAAGTGCATGGTACCCCACTGTATGACACTAGCAAATAATTAAAGTATTTCTTTAATTAGCTGGCCAGTGACAAGGTCATGATCACTTGCCTAACATAATGTCAAAGTGTGAACATATTTGCTTAATTATATATTTTTACAATAGTGGAATATTACATATAATATTTTACTTTGGAAATCAGATTGAGATCTAGGAGTTGTAATTCGGGTTCGTAGCTCGTGTCGAGCTGTGACACGATAAAAGTTAATCTAATACGAATACGACCTGTTTATTATTCGTGTCACTATGACTCAACACGAATACGATACGATTATTAAACGAGTAACACGACACGACGCTAAAACGAATAATAAACGGATCGTGCTCTTATTAGACACGAACACAACCCGTCTAACACGATTAAAGCACTTTTACATTATTGACACGACCCGATTGACACGATTATGACCTATTAATACGATTATAACCGGTCAATACGATTATGATATGTTACAGAATTGGGTTTCCAACTTTTGTTAAATGACAAAAATATTCCAAGTTTAAAATTTATTAGGTTTTTAAAATTCTATTTTTATTTTAAAATTTAGATACATGTAGGGACTAAAATGTCTAAAATTATAATATCAAGTTTAGTATTTTTAAATTTAATATTATTTTGTAATTGTGTCAATATTCGTGTTAATTGTGTTATCATATCAATCGTGTAAAATATGTATTCGTGTTACTCGTGTCATAATCATGTTCGTGTTATAATCATGTTCGTGTCATAATCGTATTCGTGTGTTGAAGATTTTTAATCCGAACACGACACGATTATTAAACGAGTTGACTTCTCCGACCTGAACACGAATATACCAAAACTCAAACTTACTTAAACCCGTGTCGTATCAAATCGTGTCAAGTATCGTGTCAAAAATTATTACTCCTATTCAGATCATTCAAAGCTACCAAGGACTTTCATGCCAAGAATTGTGGATCAAATGGCTTTACTTTCATATCGATTTTGCTGACCTTTGCAAGCTACAATTCGGACATAATTTAATTAGGGAAAGCAAACTTCTGCTTTTGAGCAGATGGGTCTTTTGATCATAATTTCATTTGGATCAGAACAAGAAGTTTAATACGAATATAACAAAGTAATTTTCAAGTTCTTTATTTTATTATAGTTAATTTTAAAATGATGTTCTTTGTTAAGTTTACTTTATTTTAACTTGTATACGATATAAAGGTAAAATGATTTTTAAATATTTTTTGGATAGTTGATATGTTTACACATCAATCAATAATTTTATGAGAAAAACATGGCGGGTCATACACACACGCACCCACATATAGACACACACGATATGTTATGTTAACACATTAATAAAAAATTTTGATTAAAAAAATAAAAATTAGATAAGATAAACGTATCATGTCATCTTTATATTTTTTTAGTAATAACATACTATATATATAAGTAGTTATTTTCTTTTTTATCTAATTAACCAATTATAATTATGTTTGAACGAATATTTGGAAATGAATAAATACATAATATTATTATTGAATGGATATGCACAAATGACGCAATGTGCAATGTTAGATAATCAATTAGTATACTTGATGCGCCAAAGAACATAAAGCAGTACATGAAGGACACAGCAGCTTGATTTCATATATAAATTAACACATCTAAATGTCTTTACAACATTTCAGATAACTGAACAAACATAAATTGCACTATAACATTTGCAAGTGACAATTAATTAATTAGTCAAATGCATCTGCTTAGAGTTATTTATCTTTAACTGGACCTCTTGGAATCTTGTTAAGTACCTGTGAATCAAACGTTTTGAACATTTTCTTCAATCGTCGAACCCCTTTTAAAGCATAATAATCAACTTCATCCTCGTATCGATCATACAGAAATGGCAAAGTTTCCAGGCACAGAAAACCTTTAAATATGACATATGAGTTAGGCCAAGTTACCCAAAATAATAAAAATCTATCTATATAAATAAATAAACATATATATATATATATATATATATATATATATATATATTAAAAAACTTACCAAGAAACAAGAGGTTTACAAAGCTGAAATAAGGTCCAATCACGGATAATATGTAGAGAACACTAAGTGCCTGCATGGCCAGTTTCCTTGTCAGTAAATTAAGTTCTTAAAGTTTGTTAAAAATTTATTTAACCTAAAAGCTAAGATAATATTAAAGTTAAAATGACAAACGGTTGTAGATTCAGTATATTTGTAAAACTCACTGGGGCATATGAATTCGGTTTCTAAGTGGTTTTTGAATAAAGTTAAAAGAGGAAGAGAAGTTTATGTAGTTTTTGGAGACGTAAATACCAGAATGAAATGTGCTGGATCTTTTCCATATGCAATGTCGAGCAGCTTCGGTAAGAGCCGATTGAATCTTGCCTGGAAGGTATAAGCAACTTCTCTGAATGTTGTTTCACTAAATAACGTTTGAGGGATCCTCGGTTGCTTCCTGACATATTTATAAATTCTAGTAAGAAATAGTCGTCACATTCTTTTTTTTTTTTTTTTTTTTTGAACGATTATTTACTGTCAAAGAAACCATTTTTCTAGTTGTAAGTTTAATTAGAAAGAAAACATAAGTAGATTCACAGAGTTGGAAAGAAATACCAATTGAAAAATTCGGCACTCCTTGACCAAATGAAAGCTGCAAGCATTGTGGTAATGCAAATGTGACAGAATAGAGTCACAAAATTGTACTCCGCAACCTCAAAAAGTAACCAAATCACTGTCACTCCTATCAGAAGTGAGGCTGAAACAAGTTTGTTCCTCCATAACAACACATCTGCAACTGTTAAATTCAGTTCACTAAATCATCAGCATCCAGCCATGGGATCCATCTTCAATTAAATTCAAATATATGATCACAACTCAAAGTTAAAAAAAAAAAAAGTATTTCTCTTAAATTTTTTTTATTACTAAAATTATGAAAAATTTCCTTAATTTGATTGGTTTGTAACTACAACAGTGGCCCACTTGACTCATGGGCCTGGCTGATTTGAATCTCAAATCGGGCGCCCTGTTTCTGTTTGAAAACTCATGTCATGCCCGGAGAACCAATCCAATTGATTCACCTTTAATTTTAGGTAATTGATAATTAAACTCATATTTTAAAATAAATATTATTAAAAGATACAAAAATATTAATTGAAAAGTATATTCAACTTAGTTTCAGAACTACCATTCCTTTAATTTCTTTACCGCTGATATTAATTCATAAAATGCCTTCTTTCATTCACTAACACCTCAAAAAAAGAAAAAAGTGTAAAAAGAACAAATTATATATTTCAAATTAAGTTTTATAATGACATAAATTAAAGGTTTAATATATAGAAAAAGAGAAGGGGCTTTAAATGCATGAAATATGCTTTCTCTTGAGTAATTTTTGTTTAAAAAAAAAAAAAAAGAGAACCAATTGGAAAGTAATAATAAGGGCTTGATTAAACAATGTGAATCTTAACTAATTAAAAAGAACCGAAGAACATAGCATCGTTATTAAAAGATCACCCATTCAAACAATAATTTCTTTTTTCGAAAACTCTTATTCGCACAATATTTATATATTGATGCGTACATGTTATTGAAATCTCTTGTCAACTATGTTAATATTACTAATATTGTACTATAACCTTTTTTGTATATGGAACGCATGTATCAATAATATATATGCATGCATATCTTACGTATGTATGCATATCCATTATGTATGCATGTATGTATGTATGTACGTATGTATGCATATCTTACGTACCTTTTCCTTCTCCAAGAAGAGAATGGATTTTCCTTTGACGGCCAAACAACCTCGGCTTGCCTTCTCTCTTTCTGACCGATGGTGGCGGAGCATCACTTTCCGACTCTGACGACGATGAATATATGGGCATACTTGTTTAATTTGTTTTAAGCTTAATAAATTCTAAGTTTGCAAAAGGTGCAATAGTGGGTGGTGGTATGTGTATATGTATGTTGTGTGCATGCATGCATGCATGAATAAGAACCAGAAGGAGCGAGCAGTTTAAATATTAAGAGAATGAAAGGGTTCTAGACAATTGTCCGTAAAATGTTCGAGAAGAATTAAAGTAACTGCAATGAAGAAGAAAGGAATTGCTTTGGCTTGCTCTAGGTGGCTGCCGCTTCCCTTTGAAGTTGCATTGCTTTGCATCCCCGCTACTACCAAAAAGGTTCTATCTTGAGATGAGGTGAAGCCTTTGAATCTTATATTAATTGGCATAGATTTTGCATAAATTGGAGAGAAAGGAATAATGTTTTTGTCTTATATATTACATCTGTAATAGCTGAATCAATAGAGTACTTTAAGTGACGATCCTATCCCCTACTCCTAAGTTTTTTAAGTTTGATGCCGCAAAAAAAAATTATTATTCTGTTGTAATACAAGTAAAATGTATATTGAAATATTATGTTAACAGGGTTGAATTAATTTTTGCCGTGAAGCCTATTGCATTATGCAAGTCATATAGGCAAAGGAAACAATATAATACACGGCAGTTACTGAAAGGAGTGGGACCCCGGATTAGAAGCAAGATCCAGTGAGAGAGGACAGCATGCGAGTACACTCGGAGAGGAGAGCACGGGAGAGAGGAAAGCACGTGGGGTAGAGGAGTGGGAAAGAAAAGAGGGAGCAAGAATGATATTTTATATTAAGCTGCAGAGTAATGATATTCTTACAAACTATTTTTATAAACTTATTCATATAAACTGACGTGATATGATATGATTTGATAAATAAATATAGTAATTTGATAAATATACGTTAATAACAAATGACATTAATTAAGATGGGTAATATGGTGATCATATAGAGATGTCACGTCAGTTTGTATAGATGAGTTTGTAAAAGTAGTTTGTAAGAGTAGCATTACTTTAAGCTGTAACTGGTAATTGCAAACGGGTGAGGGGCAGTGCCGGTCGAAGGAATTTGGAGGCCTAAGACGAAAGAAATTTTTTTTGATATTTAATATAAAAATTAAATAAGTTTTATTAAAATTATAATTTTTATTCAAAATTTTATCAAAATTTTATTAGTAATATTTTTCAATTATTAAATTTTTGTTGGTATATTTTTATTATTTTTTTTACATATTTATGAAGAGGCTCTGTCTTATTATTTAACTAATTTTTCTAAATCTTTGCACAACTTTTTAATATCTAAATTCATATTTTCTAATAGACATGCCTAAAAATAAAAATAAAATAAAATAAAAAAATTGATAAAAATAAAAAATTATTAAAGTACATAGTTATAGAAACCGAAATTATAGTGAGATAATGATCATCTTGATTGAATAAGAGAGTTTCATATATGTGTTTGAATTAAAAAGATAAGTAAATAATATAAAAAAGAGAATGCAAATAAAGTTAAGAGCTTAGACTTATATATTAATGTTTAATTTTTCTAATATTATGTATCAATCATAATCATGACAGTCTTTTGAAATTTGAAAATACATTTTATACAAATTTGAAACTATGATACTATAATTTAATTGTAATTGATTTCTAATAGAATTAATTATAGATATTTAAGGAAATAATTTAACTTTGTATTTTTGTTAGACTTTGAATCATTGTAAAAGACAAGAAATAGCATTTAAGAAAATAAAATAGATTATACATATAAATATTTGAAAAGCGAATATTTTATAATTCATCGTATCTTTACATAAAATATGGGCCTTTAGGATTTAGGCAAAATATTTGGGACTTTATTTGAATTTCAGGTTTAATGCGCTAATGATGTACCATAGATTTTTGAGGGCCTTAAGAATTTAAACAAAAATTTAGGGCCTTATCATATTTCAATTTGGGTCTTTAATGATGGAATAAAATTTTTGGGGCCTTATTAAAAGTTGGGGCCCATAGGTAGTTGCCTGACTTGCCAAGGGATTGAGCCAGTCGTAGTGAAGGGGGTTTTATATAGAGAGGCTCCATCGACTCACCGCCCACTCACATAATAAATTAACAATAGACAAATGTATGGTGATGATAAAGAGGGTGAAAAATATCTAACTTTTACAACACTCCCTTTTCAGATATTTCATCTCCTTAGAAAAATTACATTTAGCTTTGATAAGGAAAACTCTAGTAGGAGAAAAACCTTAATAAAGAACACAATTACATAAAAAAATCTTTAGTTGCATTGGACGTGCTTTTACTGCCTTGTTAAAATTCTTGCCAATAAAACATTGTAGGAAAAAACCTGACCAAGAAAAAAAAAAGTACAGTGCACATGTATGTCCATAATATTCCTCCTGATCATGGCAAAAGAAAAACATTATCCATTAACTTTGCTTGTTGAGCCTCTGCATGCTAATTCCATATACTAGTTTCCCAGATGTTGATGTTGGCAACGTTTTACTGAAATGTCTATGGTTTTGTCTCCTTTTATCTAACCTCCTCTACTTGAGTTATACATGTTGATTACCTTCAAACATGATTATTGGAGGATCTATGACAGGGGATGGCGTACACAAACTATGTTGAATAACAAATTCCAGCCATACACATTCTTGGCTAGCTTCACATACTACAAAAATCAAAGTGATTAATAAAAGTAACAACCAAAGTATGTTTAGGGAATCACCATGATATTGTGGTTCTATCATAATCAATTGAGATTGAGCTTAATTGGATTTTGTTATATTCAACTAATCCAGGATTTTCAAGAAGCTTATATGATAAACTAAAATATATCAATAATTCCTCGAACGTTAACGAAAAATATGTTTGATCCCATTCCAATGTTGTCTAATAGTGCAAAACTAAACTTTGTTAATAAATTGACTATAAATATAATAACTACTCAAATAAAATAATGCATCTATAGTATTCAGATATGACATTTCAAGACCAAGTATCTATGCATCATTCTCAGAATGGATCAAGGAATCTAAAAACCATTAGGGTAATCAATGGATGATCCTTATCCATACTAAACCCTTTTTCAATCTTTTTAACGTTCCAATTAAATTTTTGTGATTGGCATATATAGCTATAACAGATTATGACTTTATACAATGACATATGGGATATCCTACTTTCATCAAGTATTAACTTTTATATTATACCATATTCTTTCAAATTGTTTCAATCTATATAGAACTTGGTAACCTTAAATATATGCCTTTTGGCTTTGTTTCAATTACTTTAGGCATTTTTAATCCTTCAGGGTTTTACACATATATGCTAGAATCTAACTTTATTATATAAGTAAGCAACAATCACATCCATAGGCACATGTGAAGTTTTTCTAAGAATTGTCAATCTAATTAAATATCTCAAAATTATCACATCTCTTGTCGGGCCCATGCTTTGATAGAAATCTGGAACTTCAAGTCAGGTTCTATATTTGGCAATCTTATTATTTTCTATCTATTTATATTTAATGGGTTTTAATGTCTTCAGACTTATGGACCAGAGGTCCAAAACTTCACATTGCCCCATAAAACTAGCTCTACATAGATTGCACGCTTCTTTCTATTTAGGTCCATAATGCTGTTATTTATATTTATACACTGTATCTGGTTCAAAATAATCATTTACAGTCTCAGCAGCTACTGCCAATATTTCATCGATGACTATTTCATTCCAATTCCACATTTCTCTATTAAAAACATAATTAATTAATAGAAATTTTCTCATTTATAAATACTTATGTCACTTAAGGGGCTTATGTCTTTTCAAGAACATTTATGGTGCATTTGGTGCACCATATAATATTGTATAACTGTGGTTGTATTGGATAACATTGTATTGAATCATATTTCATTAGACTAGATAAACTTTATATTATGTTTAGTTTCTCACTGTATTAGATAAATGCTAAATAGTATTGTGTTTGGTTAAAGACTCAAGGTATTTCAATTCGGTTGATTCCCTATGCCCCTTAGCAATTCCATGACGTGGGCCATCTGTTGTCTCGGTTCTTGCATTCAGTCCTCATCTATCCCATTTCTTCATTCTAGCACCGCTCTGAAGTTTTGTTATTGTTTGTAGCTATTATTTTTTATGTCCATAAATTTTTATTTCCTAAATTCGTGAAGTAATGTTTCTCAATTGATTTTCAAAATTTATAACATGAAATGTATAACATCATTTTATTCCTATGATATGATGCATGTTTTTAGTCTAATATTATTCACGTGCGTGCAATGATGTAATATTGTATCATTATCCATTTTACAGACTAATTATTACATTGCAAAGTCATGAAAATAAAGTCCTAATATTGATTAATTCATAGATTTAACATAGTATAACAAGATTGAAATGGTATAAACTATTTAGGAGCGCTATAAATAGTGATAATTTTTGTTTAAATTATTATTAGTATTATTATCTTACCTTAAGGGAGTGATGGTTCATTTCTCAATGCATATAAACAGATTTAATTAAGGATTCCACTTCTTAGTCATGTGTTAATTTCATGACAATATCTTTTAACTCCCTTCCGTGACATTTTTTTTTTGTTTGTAGGTTGCTCAAGAGTAGGTTGGCAATTCGTGTCGAGCCATTTAATTTTTCGTGTCAAAACATGAAACACAGATCCGACACGGTTATTAAACGTGTTACTTATGTGTTGTTATCGTCTCATATTTAATTTACATAATTTACTTAATTGTTTAATCTAATTATGCATAATATATTATATTTTATATATTTATATCAATTAAAATTATTTTTAGAATATAAACCATTGTTAGTATAAAATATTGTTGAAATCATCATAATTTATTATTTTGTAAATTAATTTATTTTATAATACAAAATTTTCAGTTTTATAATATATATGTTGTAAGTAGGTAATAATTATATTATTAAATAAGTTTGCATGTTAAGGATAGATAAAATTTGTTTAACTATTCGTGTCATTAAACAGGTTGGTGTGTTGAATACCATCAACACGAATCCGACCCATTTATTAATTTATATCGTGTTCGTGTCGTATTCATGTCATGTTCGCATGTCGTGACTCAAATTGCCACCCTAATCAAGAGTTAAGGAGGAGATGCAACTGGTTATAACTTGTTATCAATTGTGATTTGTAATGGTTGTTTGTTTGTTAAAGGAGATTTCATGTTTGAGTGTGGTAGATGAACTTAATTTTTAAAGGCTATAACTTGTTTCTTTCCATTTAGAATTGTGATGCGTGCTTGTTTGAGATTTTATGGACTTTATTGTTATTAATTTTTTAAGAGTTGAATTGCTGAAGTGGACTTTTTATTGTATTTATATTGCATTTGAAGTTCGCAGAAGACTTGGTATTTATTTTATTGTGTTGTAGATGAATTTTGTATATTTTCTTATTATTGTTTTTTCATTTAAAATTAGGTTGCAATGTATAATAATGTCAAAATCGTGTCAAACATGTAAAAAGTTATAAAATTGTTTGTACCGTGTCATAATCACGTCAAATATGTAAATGTATTATAATTATTTTAAATATATAAATTGTGTAAATGTATCATAATCGTGTTAGACGGATCATGTCAAATGTATAAACGTGTTCTAATCGTGTTGGATAAGTCATGTTCATGTCTAACACAAAAACGACCATTTTATTATTCGTGTTATCATATCGTATCGTGTCATATGTTTAATAATCATGTTGTGTTCGTGTTGGATCTTCTTGCCACGAATAATAAATAGGTCGTATTTATGTTGGGTCAATCTTTATCATGTCTTAGTTTGACATGACACGAACATGATTTGTGAATACAAATTGACACCCTTATAGGTACAAAGCACAACTAGTTGCGAAAGGTTATCACTAACAAATAGGTTTTGATTTTTAGGAAACCTTTAGCCCTATTGTAAAACCTGTAACTATCTAAATTTTCTAACTCTAGCTCTTTCTTAAGGATGGTGCCTAAGGCAATTTGATGTCAACAATGCCTATATAAATTAAATTCTTACAACAAAAGTATCACTTCTCCTTCACTTGGTTTCAAATTACACAACATTATATATACTTAAATAGCTACCAAGGGTGGCCTCATTTGATAAGTTAAAGAATTCTTTGTGTGAGTTGGACTTTATTCCTTCTAAACTAGATTAGTCTCTCTTTATTAAATTCTGTAACAATTTATGACTTTTCATAATTGTTTACGTGGATGATATAATTCTCACTAGTAGTAACTTAGTAGTGTTAAGGGATTTAATATCTCATGTCAATGCAATCTTCTCTTTAAAAGACTTAAGTTTTTCAAAAATATTTTCTTTGTATAGAAGTGCAACAGGCAAATGAGGAATTCTTTTATCACAAAAGAAGTATATACTTGATCTTCCTTATGAAAAACACCAACCTATTACCAACTTTCAACTAGAAAAGAGATCTATTTACTAATGTAGCTTAATTACAAGATTATAGTTGTTTTTTAATATATCACAATTACAAGACCTACACTATCTTTTAGTGTTAATAAGGTGTGTTAGCTCACGTAGTCGCTTGTAGACACACATTAAAAAGTTGTGAAACATATGCTTAGATATCTAAAAGGCACTCTAGAATATGGTTTAACCCTACAAAAATGTAATAAGCTAAATCTCATAGGCTATGTGGATTGGGGAAGTAATTCAAACGATAAAAGATTCACCATAGGTTTCTATATCTTTCTCGATTGTAATGTGGTATCTTGGTGCTTTGAAAGCATCACATGGTTTCAAGATCAAGTAGAAAAGTTGAATACACGATTCATGCAATTGCAACCTCAAAAATCATTTAGCTGCAATCATTATTTGAAGAATTGAAATTATGTGAAACAAATAAGAGAGCCCATAATCTATTGTGGCAATTTGAGCACAATAGTATTGTGTGCCAATCATGTATTACACTCTAGGACAATGCATATTGAATTAGACTCAGAGCATAACATTTTGTAGGTTAGGTTAGGCTATTTTTGAAAAAAAAAATCTTGAATTTTAATAAATAACCATAATTTAAGTATTATTTATAAAACATGTCATAACTTTGGGAATGGTTACAGTACAACGAATGTACTGGTACATCAAAAAAACTGTATAAAAGTTGTAAATGAGTGAATAAAAGTTGTAAATAACTATTTAAAAATTGTAAGTTGTAATTGTATAAAAGTTGTAAATGAGTAAAATAAAAGTTGTATGTACAACTTTTATTTACTTATTTATAACTTTTATATAACTATTTACAACTTTTATATAATTTTTAAATTCCCCATAACTTTCTATCATGATTTTTTATAATTCACAAAAATGCCATCATTTTTTGTCAAACTGTCATTAACTTTAAGTGAGTTCACTTAAACAGATTAACTTTTTCTTAAGCAATTGTACTTTGTCTTCTTCAATAGTACATCTTTATCTACATTTCAGCTATGTTTTTCACTCATTTTAATCTCAATCCAAATTTTAAAGTCAAATAGCTATAATTCACTTTCTGGTTCTTTCTTAATTTTATTTCAAAATTTCATAAAAACTTGGACTACAAAGGTATTCTCCTAAATCTTAGAATAATTGCTTCAAAATTTTGTTGTTTGTATAATATTTTTATGGGTTTGATTTTTTTATTCTTCCAAGTTTTATTCTTAAATTGTTTAATGTTGTTGCATATATATATATATATATATATATATATATATATATATATATTGATGTTAAATGTCCTTTTTGTTGAATAATCATTATTTTATACTTGATGAAGTAGTCTAAAATGCAGAGTGAGACCTTTTGATGCAAAAATGACAAACAGAATAATACTTGAAATGGGATTCATTTGATAATATGTTCTTAGTCATACTGCCAGTCAGATAATCTACTAAATAAAATAAAATTATATGTTTATATACTTTATCTTGTGTTACAATTTTGTATAATTGTTTAAACAAATTGATGTTCTTGGTTATAAAAAAATATAAATTGTATACTGATTTGTAATTACAATAAAATTGTAAGCTTAATACTTAATTAGGATTCCAACTTTTTAATGTTTATAATTAAATTTCAGCCTTTCTTATATTTGAAATGCAAAATTATATACAATTTTGAGATTTCATTTTAGTGATGAAAAATTAGATTTAAATGTAAATAACCTTGGTAATTAGTATTTGTGGCATAATTTTAAAACCTTGGAAGCATAATTTTAAAATTACAAATGGAATAATGTTATAAAAAATATAGAGTATTTACTAATTACAATAAAATTGAAGGCTTAAATACTTAGTTTTGGTTCCAAAATTTTGTAGTTTTGGAGTTAAATTTAAACCTATCTTTTATGTTAAATGCAAAATAATATACAATTTTAAGATTGAATTTTAGTGATAAAAAATTTGATTTAAATGTTTAAATACCTTCAATAATTTAGTATTTATGACATAATTTTAAATTCCTAGTGAAGAATTATAGATTGAAATAGGTCGTGAATTTTAATATTTTTTATTCTTATATAATTGGCTGGTTTAAATTGTTTGGATAAACTTCAAAAATTTGAAAATATTAAGATTAGACATATTTCAAACATCCTAATTATTAAAACCAATGGCAAAATATATATATATATATATATATATATATATATATATATATATATATATAATAAAATAAATGTTAGATTTTTCATTTAAACTTTGAGTTTTTGTTGATTTCTTAATGTTTTATTGTTGTAGGGTAAAATGCTGTTAATGCTCGATTTAGGCTCAAGCCCCACGGGCTCGGCCCAAGCAGGCCCCATGGGCTCAATATGAATCTGAACTTTGAATCTGTACAATTAGTACTAAGTCCATGGTCATGACATCCAGTACAATCAGTATAAGCCTATAAGCAAAGTTTAGCACTAGCACAATCAGCATTGGACTTAATCAAGCCCCATTGGCCCAAATCTGGATTTGAACTCTTAATCTAAAACTGAAACTATATCCAATCTGTGTACTCAGATCAAGTGGGCCCAAGCCACCCTTAGAGCTTCTTGGTGGGGTATGGATTGGTTAGCACAAGCAGGAAAAGTAAGGCCCACTTAGCCCAATGTTTTAAAACCAAATCCTACTTGGGAGGTATTTTGGTAAATTATACTTAAGGATAAGGTTGAGGGCAAGATGGTAAAAGTTTCCTAGATTTATACTATAATTATCCTTATATTTTATTTTATGATATTTAGATAAATATCCTTAACTTTATCCTAACATTTATCTCATAATTTTATTAAGATAATTAGAGATAATTTCAAACATTATCTCTTGTTATCTTATCCCTTATCCTAGTTGATATGAACTATAATTCTTATACTTTAACTATATAAAACCTTCATGTATTTTTTATAAGATCATCAAAAAACATAGGCCAAAGAACCTTAAACATATTCTCATTATTATTCAACAATCATCCTCATTCTCTTATACATCTAAACACACTTCTCTAACACATTTCTTGATCACTAAGATTAAGCACAACCTTGTTCATGTCTTTTATGGCCTAAACACTATAAAACAAACACCTACCAAGCATGATTTTCATCAAGTTCAATCCAAATACAGTCATTCACAATGAAAATCTGTATAAAATCATCATATAGTTTATTGTCATCGATCATAGCCATTTTGCATTTCCATCCTTTGCATGACTAATTGCATCCCAACTATTTCATTCACATCATCAGTCTACAGATTACTTTCAGATCATTGTCATCGAATTTCAGATCAAATGGGCAATCATAGTCGTTTCTATATTTCTCTAGAACAATAACCAAATAGTAATATACAAACCATTATTTCAGTAAATTAGCTATATAAGCATTGTTCCAGTCCATTTAGTTTTATCATCTCTTATATTTGTTGTTTGCTCCCACTACCACATCTCATCTATAAACTTTGATCTATTTCCTTATGCACGTCGTCATCATATATCTACAACACGACTCTTCCTAATCTATCAGAGGTTTCAAGATAATGTGGGCCAGCTCTTTGCAACTCAGATAGAAGTCTCGCAACGACCAAAGGTATTCTGGATTTTTCATACAGAAGGGTATTTTTGTAATTGGTTTACTTAATAAAGGGTAAAATCATATTTTTTGTATTGTTGTAAAGTCTCTCGACACAATAATAGCCAACACCATTAAGGAGCAGGCTAAAGATATCGTATGGTTAAAGCAAACAAAAAGAAACAACGATTCTGAAAAGACTCTAAAAATAGAAAAAGAATAGGGAATCAACAAAATGACAGAAAAATTTTGGACGAATCAAGGAGTTGGAAGAAACGATTAATGGTTTGAAATCTATTATTCAAAATATGTAAAAAGCCCAGGAGATCATCATCGAATCACTCAAATAGATTTGAGAGGACGTGCAACCAAAAGAAAATGGTGATGGCGCAAAGGAAAATGAGTTGGGTGCATCAGCAAGCAAGAAGCCAGTAGATTCAAACGTGTCTATCACATAAGCAGACATCCTATCATTAATCCAAAATGAGTTGAGTAAGAACAATTTAGACTCAAAACATGTCCCTCAACCACCTTATTTGAAAGAAATCATTTTTAAACCATACTCTTCCGGGTGTGAGGTGCCGCACTTTCCTTTATTTAATGGGAGAAAAGGGAACCCCAGAGAACTCATTGCATGCTATCTAGATATGTTGGGATCTTTTGCTGGTGATATAGATTTGAGGGTCAGAGAATTCTCCAAATTCATTTACAAACAAAGCATATACCTGGTACACTTCTCTTACTCCTGGATCAATTCACTCCTGGGATAAATTGGCTAAAAAATTCTATAAAAAATACTTTCAGCATGAAGAAAAGGTAACTATGGAACAACACTAAACAAGAGGCTACATAACCTTTAGTGGATTTTGTTAAAAGGTTCAGAGATTTGGCATTAGATTGTTATATAGAACATGGCAAGGTTGAGTTGGTAGAAACTTGCATCAGCAACATCATCCCATAATACAAAAGTTTTCTGAAAAATGCCAATATTACACAATTCGCAAACCTTCTGGAGTTAGCCAGAAAAATAGCTACGTCGGTCAAACTTGTCCAGAAGAGTGCCAAACCAAAAAGAAAAGAAATTAGTTCACATAATCACACTTTGTTTTTAGAAAGGAAGCTGAGGTTAAATACTAAGGAAAAGCGAAGAATATTCACGACGTATCCTACAGTTCCTTGTTCAATAGAAGAGCTAGATAGTCTTAGATTACCTTTTGTCCCACAATTACCAACATGAAAAGAAAAATAGCAAATAGAATATTGCAAATTTCATCAAAGGACTGGACATGCCACTACTGTTTATCAAGTAATACAAAAAATAGTTCATGAGAAGATTGCTAATGGCACACTTGAACTTCAAGAACAAAGATAGATCATTGAAAAAGATCCCCTTCGAGCTCATAAGCTAAAAAAAATTCTTGTAGCTCATATAGTGTTGGATGAAAAGAAAAGCACACTTTCTAGAGTTGTTCTACAAATAAGTGATACAAAGAAAGAAATTCCACAACAGCATCCATATTTTATAATTCACTCGCTTCAATGCAACCCAAAATTCAAGTCTATGTTCGACCAAAAGGGTTATGGTCCTTAAAGCCAGAATTACTGCAACAGAAGCCCTGATGAAAGTTTTAGCGAAATACGGTCCAGAATGCTATGCATCATAATTCAGAATCAATAGAGCATTTCTAGAAAGCATGAATGCAATCACATTTACAGATGAAGATATGAAAGTCCCGTGTGCATATCATGGTAAGCCTATTTACCTAGAAGCTCAAATAAATAATATCATAATTAAACGTACTTCAATAGATACATGCTCTTTTATCAATACTATCCTTTTATCGGCTCTAGAAGCAGTGGGGATAGATCAAGGAAAGGTAATAGGACTTGTAATTAAAGTAGTAAGGTTTGGAAATAGTACGAGAAAAACCATTGGTTCTATCGAGATAGACCTTTCTTTAGGCCCTGCACAAGCTAACACTACATTCCGTGTGTTAGATTTAGATGTTAGTTACCTGATTTTGTTGGCAGACCTTGGTTGAATCGACATAAATTAGT
Organism: Boswellia sacra; assembly: GCA_013180625.2. Lineage (NCBI taxonomy): Eukaryota > Viridiplantae > Streptophyta > Magnoliopsida > Sapindales > Burseraceae > Boswellia > Boswellia sacra. Next base: position 37,167 of record SNVD02009899.1, read on the forward strand.
GGTATCGACCTATCATCAATGTGTAAAAAGGAGAATATGTCTCAAACCTATCAGGATTCCAACAAATCAAGCCCTTTTTGACAAAACAGAAAGCCATCTAACCGATGCAGAGTTTTATGATGAGTATGCCACTATGAAACCGGATCCGCTTTCAAGTTTTACCCAATACCATTACCAAAATAGGAAGAAAAGACTGATTTATGGCAAGTATTGCAAGAAAAATAAAGGAAAGAAGAAAAAGGGAAAGGTCCCATTTGTTGCACCAAAACCAAACTACCAGGAGGGAAATTGGTATATTAATTGTGAAAAGGGGTAGGGCCTAATCACGGCATGTGGGAAGGCCCTAGAGAAGCAAATTTATGTGCTACTACAAAAACATAAAAGGAAGTGCGAGAAGGGAATGACACAAAAATAGAATAGAAAGTACAAACTACAGCAAAATGTATGCAAGATGGTGTAGATGCTATGACAGAAATGTTGGAAGAAATTGATCTCAGTTCAGAGTCAGATAAGAAACAAAAAGTCTCAATTGGAACTTACCTCACTGATACAAAAAGAAAGAAGTTGATTGAAATTCTCAAACAATATAAAAATGGCTTTGCATGGGGATATGATGATATGCCTGTATTAAATCCAGATATGACATGTCACTCTTTAAGCATCCAATTGGGGTTCAATCCAGTCAAGCAACCACAAAGAAATTTCCATCTAGAAGTAGAAGCCTTAAATCAAACTGGAAGCGGAGAAGTTAATGGCAGCTTGTTTCATTAAGCCAATTGCTCATCCAACTTGGCTAGCAAACATAGTACCCATAAAAAAGAAGAATGGTCAGATACGGATATGTGTCGACTTTTACGATCTCAACAAAACATGCCTTAAAGATGAATTCCCTTTACCAAATATTGATGTTCTCATTGATTCAATTGTAGGACACATAATGCTCTCATTGACGGATGGCTTCAGTAAATACAACTAGATCAAAATGTCTCCAAGAGATGAGAATGCTCTAATTGATGGATGGCTTCAGTAAATACAACTAGATTAAAATGTCTCCAAGAGATGCTCACAAAACTACTGTCTGGACACCTATTAGTAACTTTTATTATACTGTGATGCCTTTCGGATTAAAAAAAGCAAGGGCTACTTATCAACGAGCAATGACAGCCATTTTCGATGATATGATAGGAAAAGAGTTTGAAGATTATGTCAATAATCTAGTGGTGAAATCAAAGCTAATAAGGGATCATCCAGAAATCTTGAAAAGGGTATTTGACAGATGTCGTCTATACAATTTAAAAATGAACCTATAGAAATATGCTTTCGGAGTCTCATTTGACAAATTTCTAAGGTTTATTGTTCACCAGAGAGGAATATAAGTTGATTCGATTAAAATCCAAAACATTGCTTCTATTTGCGACTCTATCAACCAAGAAAGAGTTGAAAAAGTCTACTTGGTAAACTTTCGTACATATGAAGATTTGTTCTTGGATTGGTAGTCCTTATCACCACTTTCACTCCTCTGCTTAGAAAAAAGTTAGAATTTCTATGGAATGAAGAACATAGTCATGCACTATAGACAATCTATAAGCATATCCTGCATCTACCGACAATGAAAGCACCTATAAATGGAAGGCCTCTAAAGATCTATTTGGTAAATACATCAACAGTAATTGGAGTTTTACTTGCTCAAGACAATGAAGAAGAGGTCAAGAATCTAATTTACTACATCAGTAGACAAATGACAGAAGGTGAGAAAAAGTATTCAGATGCTGAACATCTGTGGCTAGCATTAACTTATACTGCTTAGAAATTACGACACTATTTCCTAACAGACAAACTGGAGCACACGGTGAAAAAAGACCTTCTCAGGTACTTACTTAGAAAACCTGTTTTATCTGGAAGGTTAGCAAGATGGTTATTATAGTTAATGGAATATGATATTATCTGTATCACACCAAAAGCTATTAAAAGTCAAGTTGTGATAGATTTGATCATTACCTTTTCAATTGAAAACAGAATTGCTTTATTTGAAGAAATACTCAGAGGATTACTAGAAGAAAATGCTAGGGAACAAGAAATAAATGAGTTCTAGATTTGTCATTTTGCTGGTGATGCAACATCTATAGAAGTAGCACTAGGAATTATTTTAATAGATCTAGAAAATAATTCAACAGCATGGGTGAGAAAATTAGAACTTGCAGCAACAAATAACATGACAGAATACGAAGGAGCAATCATTGTACTTCTAATGGCTTTTATGATGGAAGCAGGCTCTATTAAGCTCTAGGGAGATTCTAATCTGGTGGTCAATCAGTTTCGAGGTAGGTTTTTAGTAAAAGAACCAGCCTTAGCATTATACATAACCATGGCATAAAAGCTTATTAAGAGATTCGAAATAGTAGAGATAGAACATGTACCCAAGGCAAACAACAGAATAGTGTTAGCCCTAAGGCTACATGATAATTTTGATGATAACAATACACATTGATTAATTGAGATTTACTAACATGTTTATTTATGTGCAAGAGTAAAATCATTGAAATAATTTTAAAATCAAGAAGAGGCTTATTAAAATGAAGTGTTGAAGCTAAGGAGAAGACTACATGTTAAAGGCACCAAAGTTTAAGAACAAGGATTGACTCAAGGAATGTGACACATGAGCAATGTTCAATCAATTGGTCATATATATCTCTACAAATATCCAAATGACGTGATTCTTGAGCCTTTGGAAAGCTTACTCAATTTGTAACATTTCATATGTTTTAATGAAATTCAAATTTCAAGTGCAAGGTTGTCCAAATCATCATGCAAGTTGAAAGACAAATGGAAGCAGCTGACATGAGCACCGAATACTCCTTTGGACATATCTTGAGCTAGAAAAATCAAAATGACTTGATTCTTGCGGCATTGAAAAGATGACTTAATGCGAAACATTTCATATGTTTTGAAAAAATTCAAATTTCAAACAGAAGGCCGACATAATTGACATGCAATTCGGTGGACTGACACAAAGAAGAAAAATCAATTCACATGAGCACCGAATGGTGTTTTGGCCATATCTTAAGATAGAGATATCCAAATGCTTTGATTCTTAATGTTTTGGAAGCTTATTCAAATATTCAGATCTTTTCTGTTTTGAATAAATTCAAATTTCAAACGGAAGGTTGACAAAATTATCATTCAATTTGGTGGACTGACACAAGAAAGAAAAATCAAGCACTTGAGCACCGATGGTGTTTTAGCATATCTTGAGCTACAGAATCCAATGACTGATTCTTAATGCGTTGGAAAGCTTATTCAAAAGTGCAGATATTTTATGTTTTACAGATTTTCAAATTTCAAACGAAACATTGACAAAAATGGCAGACAAGATTACGGTTTTTATGGTGGGCAGAAAATTGGAGTTGGTGTCTTCACTTGTTCAAGTTCATCTCATTTGCCTATAAAAGGAGCCCTTCTCCCATGCATTCAGCAAGACAAAGAGAAAAGAATCCATCAAGCCACAAATAAGGGAAATATCATTTTTTAGAGAGCTTTTATATTTTTTATCTACTCTTTGAGGAGAGTTGTATTTTGTTATAAACAATTATCTTTTTTCTTGTATTGTGGTGAGAGTGAGATCTTATTGTAAAGGATAAAAGTATCCTTGAGAGAAAATATTTCCTTGGTGAGGTTGTTCATCAAGAAGAACTCTTGGTGGGGTTATCAAGGGTTGAAGCAAGGTTGCCTTAGTGAGGTTGTTCATCAAGAAGAACTATTGGTGTGGTGTTACAAGAGTGAAGGAAGTTGCCTTGGTTTGAGGTTGTTCATCAAGAAGAACTCTTGTGTGGTGTTATCAAGGGTTGAAGGAAAAAGTCTTGGTGAGGTTGTTCATCAAGCAAGTTGTAAAGATTTCTACAACTTAGTGGAAAGCTTAGCTCGTGGGGCTAGGAGCCCGTGGACGTAGGCAAGGTTTGCCGAACCACGTAAATTGAGTTTGCACTCTCTCTATCCCTATCCTCTTTACATTTACTTGCAATTGTGATTGTTCTTTATTTCTATTCTCTTGATTGCATTCTATTTTCATCTTCTTCACCTTTATTCTCACAGAAAGAGTTGAATAATTTTGATCTTTCAAGAAAAGTTTTCTAAATCAGTTTTTATAAATAAAAACCCAATTCAACCCCCCCCCCTTGGGTTGCCATACCCTGGGTCAACAAGTGGTATCAGAGCAAGGTTGCTCAATTTTTTTAAATCTTAATCGATTTTTGAGCTATGGCAACTTTTAATTTAACTTCATATGTTGAGGGACTTTCTATCTCTAGACCTCCATTTTTAATGGAAGTGATTACTCCTATTGGAAAACTAGAATGAGTATTTTCTTGAAATCTTTTGATTATGAATTGTGTTCTATTGTTTTGGAAGGACCTTTTGTTCCTACCAAAATTGAAAATGGGGAATGCATGC
>SNVD02009901.1:0-41462 GCA_013180625.2 Boswellia sacra
TTTAATAACATATAGAGGAGAAATTTGCCTTAACCGATGAATAGATATGCCACTTGAATTGTCATCAAAACAAGGAGGATTGATCATTTCTTTAGAGAATTTCATCTTAGCTATTAAAACCTCATGAAAGTACTTGTGCACTGCATGAGCAGAATGTTGGGATATATTTTTCATAAGTTTTTGTTGAAGATTATGACTCCATGTCATTAAGAACATTTCTACTTTTTCTTCGACTGTCAAATGTTTACTATCATTAAGCCATTGTTTTTCCCTAAATATTTGGCATACCAAAAGAAATCCCTTCTTTTCCATGCCTAAAGTTCATAACATGTACTAGATAGGCCATTCAGTAACTCTTGAGTGTAAAGTGAACCGACAAGAAATGATGTACATACTAATTGCCTTGGAGTGCCATTTAGAAGTTTTAGTAATAACATAATCAATCGTCTCCTTAATAGCCTCTTAAACTCAATTTTCCTATCATCATCTTCACTTGATGAACTTGAACTACTATTTGAATAACTTGAAGGACTCTCCATGGGCAAATCTACTGAAGAAAATATATTTATTAATAAAGAAATCTAGTTATATATATATAAGTGATCAATTAAAAATAAAATAAAATGCATATTATATCACGATATTACTATACATATATTCATACAACAATTAAAATTAACAATGCATCATTTATTATGTCTGAAAATTAAGAATAAGATAAAAAGATTATTATAATTAACCAAGCGTAGTTATGAATTAACTACAAAAATCAAATGAATTTTTATAATAATTCAAACGTAAAAAAAGAAAAATACAAAAGTGTATTCAGTACATAATCCAAGCAAAACTAATTAAAATCTATTTTGTTAACTATCAATCCAGCCAAAATTTTCTTCATCACTTTCCATAGCCATCCATGCTTCTCGATACTCTTTCTTCTTGCAGAATGTATTAAGGGCTACATAAAATAAAGGATCCTGAAATGTTATGAGACTTCATAAAATTGCCATACAATCTTTCATTGAAAGTCCTTTATTATCAATTTTCTCTAACACATCTACTATTCTCATTATTTCTTCTTGTGTTTCATCATATTTTCTTTTCTTTTGTTTTTGACTTTTTTTTAGGAATCTTGTGACTCTTTTGGTTGAGATGAGTGATCATTGTGGGCTAGATATGGAGTGTGCATATCTAAATTGATTGTATCCATTGGTGGTGTGTTGTCTGGTTCTGGTATCCCCTCCATGCCAGAACTCCAATTGTTTGCTCCAGTAGCTAACACCCAGGTAAATATGGCCTCTAACTCCTTGACATTTGCTAAAGGCTTATGATAGAATTGTTTAGCTTTTGGATATCTTTGTCACATAGCATAAAACTTTAACTAGCCATTTAAAATTAATTTAACCCAAAATTAAAAAATAGTTAAATTTTTTATAATATATCATAATAATTACACCACAACAAAACAATCTATCAGTGAGGAAAAAATCTCATCGTTAATGTGAAATTGCCCTAGAAAATACCATTTACCAAATGAAAATCACAATCGGACATCGTTGCTATTGCTAGGGTTGCAAAAAGTCCAATGACGAGAGGCCATCAAAAATAATTTTTTATGAGGGCAAGTATCTGTCGCTGATTTCCCATTTGGTAATTGAAAATGGATCATTGGCAAGGGCCAAGTCTATCAAAAATGAGATTTACCTCTCGTGTTAGTAAAGATAGTTATTTCTATAAACCAACCCTAACATACTTTTACGTATTCAACAGACATCATGAAGGAATCTTGACAACAAGTTAAAATTGAGTTCTAAGTAACTCAAGACATGAGATAATATTCTTTGCAGCTCCTTCATCATCAATACAACAATATCACAATAAATTCAACAACTAACCATATTTTTCATTCTATAATTTCTTCAAAATCAAGTGGGCACCATGTTCTAGATGAATAGTAATAACTACACAAGGAGCATTGACATAACTTGGAGATAACTCAAACTTGAAGTTTTGTAGAATCATTGCCAAAGCCATTTTTGCCTACATGAGAGCAAAGTTTTGTCCAATGCATATCCTAGGACCCAATGCAAAAGGAAGGAATGAAACTTGACCTTTCGTAGCCTTTGAAAGGCCTTTGGAGAACCCGTCAGGTTTAAACTCCTTTGTATCATCACCCAAAGTTCTTGATCATGGTGAACTAATATAATCAAAATTGTAACTTCTACTCCAGCAGGCAATGATAAGTTTCCAAATTTTGTATCTTTGGTAACAAGTTGATCAAGATCAACTGCTAGTGGGTATAATCTGAGTACCTCATAAAGTATCATTGAGACCTAAGCATTTAAAAAGTATATACAAGTAATATAATAAAAATCATCAAATGCCAAAAAACATTAAAAAAAGAGATTAATCTATATATTTGTAATACTGTGAAACTTACAACTTTTAATTGATTTAATCCATCATAATTTGGCTTCTTACTATCACCAAAGACTTGCAAAACCTCTTCTCGTGCACAGGCTTGCCAATTTTGATGTATACTCGATAAAATTATAGTCCAGAAAAGCAAAACTGAGGTAGTTTCTTGGCCTGCAAAGTAAAAGAGTCTACACTCTTCAATCACATCATTCATACTCATTCCAACTTTTGCTTTGTTTCATTGTTCCTTAATCATTATAACTATGCCTAATAAGAACTAATATGCAGAGGAGTAACACTAGAATTAAAGCCTTTTCTAATAAATAATATGCAGAAGAATAATACTAGAATTGAATGACTTTATTTAAGAACTAATATGGCATATGAGACAATTGGAATAGTAGAATTGAGAATGTCAATGCACTACTTATCAATGCTGAAGGTGAATATAATTAACGAGGCCTTTTTGAACAATTATTCACTTAACCATTATATATATAAAAACTTTATGAAACTTTATGTAACATCCCAAAATATTATTCTTGTTTCAAGTGCATTTATATTTTTATTTTGTGCACCCAAGTGTTGTTACAAAATCATAAGGGGCATATTTGAAAGATTTAAGAACTAGAGGCCCTAGCTTGAAATGTGTGTGTATATATATAAGCGATGCGGTTTAAGGCCTCTAGAGAATTCATTTTTCCTTCTCCAAGCCAACCCCCAACTCTCTCTCTTTCTCTCTACTACTGAAAACTAACGAGAAGAAGGAAAATTGGGAAGAAGTGAGGTAAGAACTCATCTCCTTCTCTAGATTCTAGCATGGACACATGAAGTTTGTCATGTATTATTGTGTTGTAAAGTTGCTTCTGGTACTATAATGCCATATATGTTCTGAGAATTACTATAAATCATGAATTTATGTAAGTTATGAAAGATCTAAAAGGATTGGATGATGATAGAAAGTTAGAAATGATGCTTGAATGCAGACTCTGCAGGGCCTTTTTATTGAGCAACCCTTAATTAAAAAATCCTAGAAATTCTAGGATAAATTTTTGGCTCTTGAATTTTTATATGTGAAACAAGACATGTTTAGGATCATATAAATTTTGAATCACTTGAAAATTCAAATATACAATTTTTGGTGAATTTTTTTAATTTGCTGAAACGAATTTGAATTTCCCCTGTTTCAAAACAGAGTATGGGGAATGATTTTTATATGAGGGACTTATCCTTGATAAAAACACGTGATTTTTAGTTTGTGAAATCTTGAGCGTCTTTCCTTGTAAACTGAAAAATTTTAGGGTTTTTGATGCTTTTTGGAAATCGTTATGATTTTTCAAATTCGTGTTTGCAATTCTGAAATTTCCCATTTTCAGAACATAGTAAGCAAAACAAATTGCTTTTGATAGACCTAAACTCAAGAAAAAGCTATGATTTTTGGAGGGATTAATCTCATATGTATACTAGACTAGAAATTTTTGTATGGATTTGATCATTGGTGTGACTTTTATAAATTTCCAAAATCATACTGCCCAGTTTAAAAGACCCCTGGATTGAATTTGAAGGTGTCCTAACTAAGGGGTTTCAAGGAGCTTATGACCTCATTTTTATCCAATAATTTGCATGTGGTATTTTATATGTATTTAAATGATTTCTGAAAATTTTCATAGAATTTGGGACAAGCATCGACTTCCTAAAAATCATCCAATCAAGTGTGCATAGTAATAAGTCAATAAAGGAATTACTTTTTGCTATTTTGTTTGATGATCCTTAAGTGAGTTTTGATGAATCCTAGGTTGACATAAGGATCCTACAGTGGAACTCGATCAGGTACGTAAGCTATACTTATTCTGAGGACACAATAGACTTGTTGTTTATGTTATGAGGTGTGTTTTGCCATATATTTGTGCGAAATATGAATGTTATGTTGAATTGAAATGTTGTGCTTGTGATGAGATTGGAAGCTTGATTGTGAGCTTGTATTTACAAATTTGTTATGTGATGGCATTGAAATATGCCTATTACTTTGATATGTGATGGTATGGAGTTGTGTCTATGTTTTTTATTATGATGGTATGAAATTGTGCACATGGAATTGGATATGTAATGGCATGAAATTTAGGCATACGGATTTGACATGGGATATGCTATGAATGTGAATGTGAATATTCATGCTTAATGCCTTGGGGACGAAATTCTGATTGACTAATTGATTACATAGGGGCCACCTCTTGAGGGTCATGGAAACCGCAAAGTGCCACACACAATGCAAAGCGCTACGTACAGACCAATGTGATTGATTGAATAGGAAGAGGTCTAGACTATTGTAGGTGATTTCAAACCATTATGATGGATTGGCATGGGGGCCACCGCTTGAGGGTTATGAAAACAGCAAAGTGCCACATGCGACTCTTTGTGAATTAGTGAATGAGAGGAGGTCTGAACCATGTGTTTTCTCGTATAAGATTCGGTAGCATGGGCTCGGTATCTCCCAGATTGTTAAACTAGCCTCAAATTTATGATAACATGATTTATATGTATCTAAGGTCATGTTAAATTGAGATAAGTGAATTTGCAGGTGTATAAAGTGGAATTCATGCCTAATACTTTAGGACACACAACTATTCTATGTGGTAAGCATACATGTGTTGTGTTATGTGTAGACATATATGTATGTAATAAGTCACCAACAACGATACATAACAGGTGACTAGTGGCTAGCAGGATTTGTCATTGACAGCGATACATAACGGATGACATATTCTCTGAAACTGAGTAATCAAAAGAATATGTCATTGACGGTGATACATAACGGGTGACTAATGGCCACTAGATATACCATCGATGACGATACATAACGGGTGGTATATTCCTTATAATAAATAGTGAAAATACATTTCATTGACGGCTATATGTAACATATGACATGTTTTGAATGTGTCAAATGAAAAGTCCTGCCAAGAGTGAAAATATAATGTCCTAAGGTTATGTTCTAAAAGTGTTTTAAGGTGTGTTGAATGTGACATAGGTGTTATGAGCAAAGGAAAAATATAATGTCCTAAGGTTATGTTCTAAAACTTATGGTGGGCAAACATAGATGTTGTGCAGGAGCGATATATAAGGTGCACAAGAGGGCAACCCTTTGCCGGCTAAAACCTTCTAGAAAAATACATTGCGCTGGTGCACAATATATATGGCTAGGAGAGCCAATCGTGTGTTGTTATTTATAGTAAAGGCAAAAATTATGCGCAGTCACGCGTCATGAATGGCGTATGAGCACCATTCTCTGAATGAAATTATGCTGGGAATCCGAGACTTGGCACAATCATGCCATTTTCCTTGCGTAGGAGCACAACCTCTATTTTTGTATTTTGCTTGTATAACGTGAGTGTGAAGTAATTGGTTGCTTGTGTGATGAGTAATGAATAGTAATTGTATTTTGTATTCAATTTTCTTAGTTTATTTTTGTTAAGGCACTAACCTAGCTTACTTACTGAGTATATACTCATTAGTCTATTGTGTACCTCAGGTGACCATAGACTTCAATATGCATGGAGGATTTTTCGGCATAGCGACAGTGGAGTTCCTTTGACAACTATTTGATCGCTGCACAATCATTAGTTTGATTTTTTGAACTACAGCTATAGACAGTACCATACTGTGGTTGTCAATTGTTGGAAACTCATGTCTACTACTAAAAATAAGGTTTTTATTTATCCTGGTTCTCAACTTAGTTACACTCAGGATCCCTGAGGATTGGGGGTGTGACATTAGTGGTAGCAAAGCAGTGGTTTAAGATTCTTTTGACATTTGCTGCAAACAATCAAAGGAACTAAGACTTATACCAAATCCTCAATTTTAAGAGTTAGTAACTCACTCTATGATAATTAATAACCATTGATTTGTTGTGATATGTTGTTTTGTTACAGAAAATTTATGGTCATGTCTCGTTCTAGCTGGATAAGAAAGATCGATAATCCTACCACGGAAGAGCTAAGAAGGGTAAGCTTCACTCCTAAGTGTGACATGGCCTTTGAGTTAAATGAGCCCTTCCAGATGGATGTTGAATTATATGTCTCCACCCTTTGGAAGTGTCATTATGTGCTAACAAGAGTTGAAATCTTATAAGATTAATATGGTTGGTAGACAGTTGATGCTAATTTGATAATTTTGGAGAAGCATGATTTTGATGTGATTAGAGGAATGGATTGGCTATCCGAACATCATTACTATGTCAAGCGTTATGAGAAGGAAGTGGTGTTCCATCCTCCCACTAGATCTAACTCCAGTTTTGTTGGAACTAAAATGTCCTCATTGTTAAGGATTGTCTCAGTATTACAAGCTCAGAAATTCTTTTGAAAAGGATGTATGAGCTTCTTGGCATGCGTCGTTGAGACAAAGAAGGAAGGAGTGAACATCCATGACATTCTGGTGGTTAATGAATTTGTGGATATATTTTCGGATTACTATAAGGGTTTTATTCACCTTACTAGATATCACCAACGGAACTTAAGGAGTTAAAGGAGGAATTGTAGGAGTTACTATGTAATGGTTTTATTCACCCTCAGTGTTTCTCCTTGGGGAGAGCCGATTCTTTTTGTAAAGAAGAAGGATAGGACTATAAGATTATGTATTGATTATTAACAGTTGAATCGAGTGACAGTGAAGAATAAGTACCCACTTCCTAGGATTGATGATCTGCTTGATCAGCTTCATAGGGCAAGTGCATTTTTCAAGACTGATCTTCATTCTGGATACCATCAATTAAAGATCAAAAAGGAACATATCCCCAAAACTGTCTTTCGAACGAGTTATAGGCATCATGAATTCCTAATGATGCCATTTGGACTCACAAATGCCTTAGCTACCTTCATGGACCTTATGAACCGTGTCTTTAGAGAATTCTTGGACAAATTTATAATTATGTTCATTGATGATATTCGAGTGTACTCCAAGAACCAAGAAAAGCATATAGAACAACTCAGGGTGGTGTTACAAACATTGAGAGAAAAGCAATTGTATGCCATGTTTAAGAAATGTGAATTTTGGCTATACCAAATCTCTTTCTTGGGTCATATAGTTTTGGATGAAGGAATATCGATGGATCCAAGTAAGGTTGAATCTATTATGAATTGACCAAGACCAACCAACGTAAGTGAAGTGAGAAACTTTTTGGGTTTGGCTGGTTATTACAGGCGGTTTGCTGAAAGTTTCTCCAAAATAGCCTCGCCATCAACATAGTTAACAAGGAAGGATGTTAAATTTGATATGGTCAGATGAATATAAAAGGAGCTTCCAAGAACTCAAGAATAGATTGGTGACAGCTCTAGTACTCACTATTCCTTCGGGTTTTGAGAGATTTGTGATATACAGTGATGTACTAAGTCGTATGTCTTTGGGATATATGGCTACCTCAATGACCACCCAAAACAGATAAAAATAGATCTGGAGAAACTTGCTATTGAAATTATTCAGCCTGACGAGTACTTACATTTAACTTCATTGATCATGCAACCTACCATTATTGAGAAGATTAAAAGGAGACAGTTGATGATACATATTTAAAGAAAGTAATGGAAGAGATCTCTTTTGAAAAGACGCCAGGATTTGCTATGTCCAGTGATAAGGCATTGTACCATGATGGGAAACTGTGTGTACCTAGTGATGTAGATTTGAAACAGGAGATCTTGAATGGGGCACATAATTCCCCATATTTCGTGCATCCTGGTAGTACGAAAATGTATCGTGATCTCCAAACCAACTATTGGTGGGCTAGTATAAAATAAGATAACACAGTTTATGGAACAATGTTGACTTGTCAACAAGTGAAGGCTGAACATTAAAGGCCATCAGGGTTGTTTAAGCCACTAATGGTGCTAGAATGGAAATGGGAGCATATAACCATGGATTTTGTTGTGGGCTTGCCTAAAACTCAACATGGCATGATGCCATCTAGGTTGTTATGGATAGATTGACTAAATCTGCACATTTCCTTCCTATGCGCACTACTTTTACAATGGATCGATATTCTCAACTGTATGTGAATGTGATTGTCAGACTTCATGGGGTACTGGTGTCTATCATTTCTAATCGGGATCCAAGGTTTACCTCCCTACTCCAAAAAAGTTTGCATAAGGTCATAGGTACCAAATTAAATTTTAGTACGGCGTTTCATCTTCAAACGGATAGACAATCTGAGAGAATTATCTAGATTTTCGAAGATATGCTTAGGGCCTGTATGATTGATTTCAAGGGTAGTTGGGATAAGTGCATAACATTGATAGAATTTCCTTATAATAATAGTTATCAAGCTACCATCGGTATGGCCCTTTATGGAGCATTATATGGAAGGAAGTGTAGATCACCTGTCCATTGGGATGAGGTTAGCGAGAAAAAGATACTTGGACGTGAAATTATCCAACAAACTTGTGAGATCATCCAGATAGTTAAGGAAATGATGAAAACAGCCCAGATAGATAGAAAGCTATACTGATCACCGAAGGAAAAAAAATAGAATTCGAAGTGGGTGACAACTCTTTCCTCAAAATTGCTTCAATGAAATGAGTGATGAGATTTGGTAAGAAAGACAAGTTGAGTCCAAGATACATTGGTTCTTATGAAATTTTGGAGAGGATTGGAAATGTAGCCTATTAGCTTGCATAGCTGACACATCTGAAAAAGGATTATCTCCCAAGTATAGGAGTGTCGAAGTAATAAAACCCGGTGAGACCGGGGTCGATCCACGAGGAAGGGAATTTAAGCGTTACAAATTATAAGATAAGCAATTATGATATGAATAATTCAAAGAAATAACAAGATAATATCAATAAATATGTAAGATGGTAGGCGGTATTACCGACCATTCAAATATAAAACAAAAAGCAAGAGGAGGTAAAACCATCCATGGAAATAGGTGGTATAACCAACCATAGTAAATTAAAGAACAATTTCATAAGGTGGTAGAACCTACCATAGTAAATAAAATAAAAGTTCATAAACAATAGAATAATTAAAATACAAGAGGAATTAACACAATAACAATGAAGGCTAAGGTTAGGGGATCCGCCCTTGATATTTCAAATAAGGATAATTAACCCATTTTAGTTATATGAATTATATTTGTTTCATTACCAATATTTATACCACTTCTTGTAAATGGGTTCAAGCATCCAATGTGCCAATCACCATATGTCTACAACAAATCAAGGTTCCTAACTAGATTCGTGTCGGTAAGGAAGAACCATACATCATCTAGAAAGGATCCAAGCATTTGATGTGCCAAGGATTGTCGACAATGGATCAAGACCTCCACTTTACGAGTGGTGTCAAGATTGATTAAGAAATTAAATATAAATCATATTGAATAAACATTATAAGATTAAGATTATTAAGCACATATTAAGGGTTAGAGAATCCTTATTCTCATATCAAGGGTTTCACCCTTTCACCTTAGCAAAAGAGAAATTAGAAGAACATTATAATAGAAAGAAAATAAAATGCAAGAAAAAGAAAATTCATTAATAACATAAACACACAAAACACAATACAAGATCCTAGCCAAAGCCAAAATGTTCCAGCCAAGGCCAAGATGCCCTAATGGGTCACAAGGCACCTCTATTTATAGATACATCCAGGGGCAAACTTGTCAAATTACAAGGGCATAATTGTCAAATATTAGTTGTAAATATCTTTGACAATTTGGATCATTAGGCACCGACTTTGACCATCAATTTTGACATTGAAATGTTGTGAATTTTAATCACATGCCTTCATGAAAGTTGTAGATATTTCTCTCGTCTTTCTAGAACATATTGATTTGCACAATTTGGATACGTATTTTGAGAGATACGGTCCAAATACTGAGGCCTGGTCAGACTGGGCCGAGACTGTAGATGGGTTCACTTCAAGCCCAATTTTGGTTTACTAAGAGCCCGAATTTGATGATGCTTGTGAAATGCAATCTTGTATATAATTGAAGCAGCTTTCCAAAACATTAATATTTGCATCATTCTGATCTATAAATAGAAATTTATGCCCATTTTACCGAACCTGCAACAAAACCAAAATTAAGAGAAATTAATTCCAAAGATGCAAATGCTACAAATATGCTTAAGTTGAGGAATTTAATGACACTATTAATGCAATATGATGAACTAAACTCTTATTAAACATGCATATTTAAGTGTTCATCACACCCCCCAACTAGCTTATTGCTAGTCCCTAGCAATTAAAGCGTTATTATTTAGAAGTGATTTATAGAATTTTCCATCCAAGGTGGTCATTATTGCACTCTCCTTGATTTTATCCAAATAAACAAACTCTCAACCAATTATTATTATTATTATTATTATTATTTTATGACTCATATACCCTTCAGTCAAGATATCAATAAACCTCCTTTTTGTGCTCAGTCAACACATGACTATAGGGCTTATTAGAAAGAAGCCATATTGGTTCTAATATTTGTTAAGGCTAACAACTTTAGGTAGGGGGCATTCATTTATTTTATATATATATGTGTTTTTTTTTTTGAAAGAATGCATCTTTGACCCATGTAGCGAGCCTTAGGCTAATGGCTCCCAGACCAGTTGGCCTTAGGGCATTAAGTGTTAAGACACCCCTTCGAGCTTAACGACTCGGGTTGCCGATGCTTTATTTTTGGTTAGAAACTTATGGATAGTGCAATGTTTAATCCCATTAAGCTTTCTCCTTAATCCATGTAGCGAGCTTTGGGCCAATAGCTCCCAAACCAGTTGGTCTTAGGGTATTAGGTGTTAAGGCACCCTCGGGCTTAATTGCTCGAATTAAGGAGGCTACGAGACCAAACTTTATCCACAATTGCTATTTTTTTCTTCTTTTTTTTTGCTTTTTTTTTTTTTACTTTCCCCTTCCTTTGTGTTGTTATCCTAAACAAAACAAAAGAACTCAACTATTACAACATTTCATTTTGCCACCCACAATCATGCATCAAGGTATGTGTGTGTGTGTAAAGAAAGGTTCATGAATACTTGCTTAATGAGTACATAAGCACACAATTTTTTTTTTTAAATGATAAGGTTGTGAGAGTTCATAGATTTGAATAATTCAAAGTGAAATGAATAAGACCTCCTTGTTATAAAATTCAAAAATCAAGTCTAAATAATATCAAGTTAGCTAAAATGAGTTCATAAGATCAAAATAAAATGACAAATTGGTTAGAATGGGTTTCAAGAGTTCAAACTGGCCCTCCATACTCTGCCATTCCTGACCCAGAATGCGTCTCAAGAGGATTTGAACTCCTTACACCGCACTCTGAATTTAATTACTAACTCGCTTTTTTTTTTTTTTGCAAGAAAAAATAAAATTTCAAGACACACTTATGTCTACTATCCTTCCCCCCCAACCAAATGAAACATTGTCCTCAATGTTTAAATGTAGAGAGATAAAGTATAGGAGACATTACCTGAAGCTTCTGTTATTCAAGAGAGATGACCTGAAAGACTTATAAAATAACATGCTAAAAATAAAATAAAATAAAATAAAGGACAAGAAGAAAAAATTACAAACGGAGATTCAAATCCAATTTGCACTTTTTGTTTTGCCCTCCTGCCCAATTAATTTGAGTACTAGCTGGGTCAGGTTCATACTCAACTTCTTGTAATTTGTCAAGTAGCTCACCAGCAGAAGTGGCAGAAATAAGGATCTTTCTCGCTGAATGAGGGATAAAATTCTGTTCCACAGCTGCATCAACAAAACTTATCAAAGGATCAAAGAAATTTTTGACATTCAACAAACCTATGGGTTTTTGATGGAGATTCAGTTGGGCCCAAGAGGCAATTTGAAAAATTTCTTCAAGAGTGCCAAAGCCACCTGGTAAAGCAATAAAGGCATCTGAATTGATGAGCATATGTGCCATGCATTCATGCATAGAGGAGACCTGTAACTCCTTCCCAACCGTTTTTCCAACAATGCTTTCTACAGCCAAAGCTTTAGGAATAACTCCTAAAACTTGAGTACCTCCTACATGTGCAGCTGTTGACACACAACCCATTAACCCGAGGCTACCTCCCCCATAAACCACATGAATCTTTCTTTCAGCCAGTAGCCTACCAAGATAATTCGCTACTTCTACGAACTCTTCACTTTTACCTGGTCGGATCCACAGAATACACATATCCTTTGGATTCGACGTTTTGAAGTTCCCTCCATGTCTATGTAACTCTCTAACTATGTGTGAAGAAGAGAACAAGACATGTGGTATTTATGGAGTGCAAAAAGGTATGCTAATGATGATATCTATCTAGGTAGCTCGATTGTTTGTTGAAAAAGTTGACAATAATGCATAAAATTTCAAAAGATGATGAAATAAGACACCATAAGTCAAACAAAAGATACAAATTCAAAAATGACAGCAATGAGGTATTAAAATTCAAAAATGATGGCACGCATGCATATGTACAGGTAGTTGTGACTGTGGCTCACATCTTCCTCTGGTTTTACGTCCAGAAACGGCTTAAACACCTTCTATGAGTTGGGGATATGCTTCCCATCCAGTTTTCTTATAAACTGGCAAACAGGGTCGTTTTGAGTCAGATTCCCAAGACTATAGCGTTCCTGCTCATCTCGGAATTGTGTCCACAAATTAAAAATTTCACGCTGCACAAGTCCACAAGAATGCGTCTCAAGAGTCGTTCAGATATCATCCAAAGACTCCTTACTCAGTCCATTCTTGATGAACTGTAGTTTATCCTCTCGATTGTTAGACAAATATCCCAAGGAGCGGCAATGCTGGTTACAAGTCCATCTTGCACATCTTGGACAAACTTGTAACCTTTTCGCTCTTCGCTTTTTGGCATAAGAGCTTTTTCCCAAACCTGGCATATGGGAAACAAGATTATCTGAAAACTCACAAGAGAATCGAACCTTGGCTTCAATTAACCATCTTAAATCAGCAGAATACCCTTACGCATCAACAACCTTAGTCTTTCTGCACGAGCTTTATAAATTTTAAGCAAATCATTTTGAGGAAGAGAGGGAAAATGTTTGTGCAATTTTGAGAGAATGGTATCCATGTGAAGAAAATAAGAGAGAAGAAAATGGATGCAAGGTGAGCAACAGTTTTTAGGGAACTGAAAAACCGACTTTAAATGTCACGGAGTACCGTATCCGCCACTTGACCGGGAAAAATCAATCCTTAAAAAGGATCGATTAAAGCAATGGACTCTTTGTTTTGGTCAAAATTTTCAAAGAATGGTTTTAACCGTTGTCTATTAACTTTAAACACATGACCATTCTTTGGGTTCTCAATTTCAACTGCTCCATGAGGGAAACATTTTTAACAATGAAAGGCCCAGTCCAACGTGATCGAAGTTTACCAGGAAATAAATGCAACCTTGAATCATACAAAAGAACTTTTTGTGAAGGTTCAAAAGATTTTCTAACAATAAATTTGTCATGAAAACCTTCATTTTTTCTTTGTAGATTTTAGAATTTTCATAAGCCTCATTCCTGATTTCTTCAAGTTCACTCAATTGGAGTTTACGTAACTTGCAAGCATCATTCAAATTTGTGTTGAATGTTTTAATGGCCCAATAAGCTTTATGCTCATTTTTCACAGGCAAGTGACAAGGTTTCCATAAACTAATCTATAAGGAGACATTCCCAATGATGTTTTAAAAGAAGTTTGGTAAGCCTAAAGTGCATCATTAAGTCTTAAAGACCAATCTTTACGATTTGGGTTAACCGTTTTTTCTAAGATCTGTTTTATCTCCCGATTAGCTAATTCAACTTGTCCACTTGTTTGTGGGTGATAAGGTGTAGAAATTTTATGGGTTATTCCATATTTCTTCATTAAGGTTTCAAATGGTTTATTACAAAAATGCGTACCCCCATCACTAATAATGCTCGAGGAATTTCAAATCTACTCAAGATATTCTCTTTCAAGAATTTGACAACTGTTTTGTGGTCATTGTTTCGACATGGAGTTGCCTCGACCCATTTTGAAACATAGTCTACTGCAACAAGGATATACACAAAACCAAATGACGGTGGAAAGGGTCCCATAAAATCAATACCTCAACAATCAAAGATTTCAAGAACAAGAATGGGATTCAAAGGCATCATGTTTCTTTTTGAAATGGATCCCAATTTTTGACAATTTTCACACGTTTTGTAAAATGCATGTGCATCTTTAAATAAGGTGGGCCAATAAAATCCACATTGCAAGATTTTAGCAGCTGTTTTTCTAGATGAAAAATGTCCTCCACATGCTTCAAAATGACAAAAGTTAATGACACTACTTACCTCATTGTCGGGTATGCATCTTCTTATTATTTGGTCTGGACAATTTTTGAACAGATATGGGTCATCCCAATAAAAATTTTTCACCTCGGTTAAAAATTTCCTTTTGTCTTGAGCATTCCAATGAGGTGGCATTTTTCCTATTGTAAGAAAATTTACAATGTTAGCAAACCAAGGTACAGTAGCAACGGAAAATAAAAATTCATCAGGAAAAGAATCATTGATAGTTGAAGTTTCAATTAATGTCTCTGTCGTTAGTCTTGAAAGATGATCAGCAACGACATTTTCGGCTCCTTTCTTATCTTTTATTGTGATGTTGAATTCTTGGAGTAATAAGATCCACCGTATCAATCTAGGTTTTGCATCCTGTTTAGACATTAAATATCTCACAGCTGCATGGTCAGTGTAAACAATTGTTGGAGAACCAATTAAATAAGATCAGAATTTGTCCAATGCAAATACTACTGCAAGTAGTTCTTTTTCAGGTGTTGTGTAATTCATTTGTGCATCATTTAAAGTCCTACTCGCATATTATATCACATATGGCTTACCTTCTTTTCTTCGTCCTAAGATAGCACCAACGACATAGTCATACTTGCTCACACATCAGTTCAAAATGCAAGGACAATCAGGAGATTGCATAATTGGAGCAGTTGTTAAAAGCCCAATTCAGTATCAAAGGCATTTTTGACATTCTTGAGGTCGCATTCAAAGGAAGTATCTTTTTTAAGAAGGTTACAAAGAGGTTTAGATATAGCACTTAAATTTCTTATGAACCTCCTTAAAAGTCGCACATGCCCTATAGAATGAAACGAACCTCTTTAACTGCTTTTTGGTGGAGGCAAATGGGAATTAATTCACTTTTGCTTTATCCACTTCATTCTTTAGAAGACAGACCACATGACCTAAAATAATTCCTGAAGTGACCATATAATGACATTTTTCCCAATGCAAAATAAGACCTCTTTCTTCACACCTTTTTAAGACTTTTTGTAAGTTTTCAAGACAAATATCAAAAGAATTTCCAAAGACAGTTAATCATCCATGAAAACTTCTGAACAATGCTCAACCATGTCACTGAAAATGCTTAACATGCATCTTTGAAAAGTGGCTGGGGCATTACAAAGTCCAAAGGCATTCTCCTAAATGCAAAAGTGCCGAAGAGGCACGTGAATGTTGTTTTTTCTTGGTCTTCAAGTGCAATGGGAATTTGATAATAGCCTGAGTATCCATCGAGAAAGTAGTAGTAGGGGTTTCCTGCTACTCCTTTCCAAGAATTTGGTCAAGGAGGGTAAGGGAAAAGTCCTTTTCTAGTGACAGCATTAATTTTCTATAATCATGCACATCCTCCAACTAATGAACACGAGTTGGGCAATAATTCACCCTTTTCATTTTTAACTACTGTAATGCCAGATTTCTTAGGTACTACTTGTGTAGGGCTTACCCACTTACTATCAGAAATAGGATAGATAATTCCCACATAAAGTAGTTTGAGAACTTCAGCCCTAATGACCTCTTTCATGTGTGGATTTAATCTCCTTTGAGGTTATTGAGATGTTTTGGCATTTTTCTCTAAATGTATTCTATGTGTGCAAATTAAAGGGTTAATGCCTTTTATATCTTTTAAAGTCCACCCAATTGAATTTTTATGCCTTTTAAGCACTTCTATCAACTTACCTTGTTGCTCGCATGTGAGGGATGAAGAAATTACCACCGGATATGTCTGATTCTCCCCAAGATATGCATATTTCAGTCCTTCAGGTAAGGGCTTCAATTCTAACTTTGGAGCTTCCTCTTCCTTGCTTTCATTCATTTGCCCCAATTCTTCAAATCTTGATTTTGATCCTTTTTCCAATACCTGTGCACAATCCAGTAAGGAACACATATTAGAAAGATCATGTTCTAGTTCCATACTTGATTCTAACGAATTCACTAAACAAGTTTCCAAAGGGTCAGAATAACTCCCTTTTTGGATGTGATCTTCCACAATAGATTCGATCATATTAGCCTCCTCAATTTCATCTTCTTCGTCATGTGGTTGTTTGCACATATTGAAAACATTAAGTTCCAATGTCATGTTCCCAAAAGATAGCTTCATGACTCCATTCCTGCAATTAATCAAAGCATTAGAGGTAGCTAGAAATGGACGCCCTAAAATGACAGGAATTGAATTACATAATTCCACTGGTTGTGTGTCCAAGACAATAAAATCCACTGGGTAAATGAATTTATCGACTTGAACTAACACATCTTCTACTACTCCTCTTGGTACTTTAATTGATCTATCAGCAAGCAAAAAAGTCACAGAAGTCGGTTTTAACTCACCTAAATTGAGTTTCTGAAAAACCGAATATGGAAGCAAATTCACACTAGCACCAAGATCAAGTAAAGCTTGTTCAATTTTAAGCTCTCCAATAACACATGAAACTGTAGGATAACCTGGATCCTTGTATTTCACTGTATTATTATTTTGAAGAATAGCACTTACTTGCTCGGCTAGAAAGGCCTTATTTTTCACATTTAGTTTTCTTTTCACAGTGCACAAGTCTTTCAAAAACTTTGCATAAGAAAGTACCTGTTTGATCACATCAAGCAAGGGAATGTTGACCTTTACCTGTTTGAAAATTTCAAAGATTTCAGAATTGTGAGTTGGCTTCTTTGGTGTAGCTAATGCCTGAGGAAATGGAGGCACAAATGAGGATATGGTTTCCTCTTCGCTAGGTGTTGGTTTGGTAACCTCTTCCTGCCCTTTAGAGATAGATTCTTCTTCTTTCTCACAAGGGTCAGGAATGTGTTTTTCAACAATCTTACCATTGCGAAGGGTCATGACTGACTTGGCTTGGTCAAAATAATGATTATTTGAATTTCCTGCATTTGATTTAGATTGATCTTTGGGGTTTTGCAATGTTTGAGAAGGAAATTTTCCTTTCTCTTGGATGCTACATGTAGATGCAAATTTTGCAAGAGTTTCTGACAAATTTGCTAATGTTTAAGCAGTTTGACTATTGAAAGTCTCTTGCTTTGTAATGAATGAATGCAATGTTTCTTCAAAGTCATTCCTAGGAGGAGGAGCATATGCATGATCATGAGAATTTTGAAAATTTTGTCGTGTTTGAAAAGGGACTTGTGAAGATTGTGCATGATTATCATTTTTCCAGCTAAAATTTGGATGATTTCTCCAACCAGGATTGTAGGTTTGTGAATATGGATTGTGATTTGGCCTTTTGAAAGTGTTTAAGGCATTGGCTTCTTCATGGAGACATTCCCTAAAGGCAGGCAAAGTTGGGCAATCATCAGTAGAATGGTCATTGTCATCACAAATGTTACAGACATTTTCTTGAATAGATTTCAATTGACCACTCTTTTTCATCTCTAAAGCCTCGACTTTTCTAGCTAGGGATGCAAATTTGGCTTGAAGGTCATGGTCTTCCCTAAGGTTGTAAATGCCTCTATTGGATGTCGAGGTTGGGGCCTTGCCTGGTGCCTCATAGGTGCCAGCAGTGTCCCAATTTTGTGCATTTTCTGCCAAGGAATCTAGGAAGTCTCATAGGTGCCAGCAGTGTCCCAATTTTGTGCATTTTCTGCCAAGGAATCTAGGAAGTCAAGTGCTTCTCAGGGTCTTTTTCTTTAAATTCTCCATTACACATTAATTCCACTAGTTGCCTATCTTGAGGTGTTAACCCTTCATAGAAGTGTGCAACTATTCTCCAAGTTTCAAACCCATGGTGAGGACTGGTATTAAGTAGTTCCTTATACCTATCCCAACATTGATAAAGGGTTTCTCCTTGTTTTTGAGAGAAATCAGAAATTTGTCTTTTAAGAGAATTTGTTCTATGGGTAGGAAAAAATTTTTTCAAAAATTGTTGTTTCATCTCATCCCATGAACTGATGGAATTCGACCTCAAATTTTGTAGCCATGTTCTAGCTTTATCTTTTAAAGAAAAAGGAAAAAGCTTTAATCTAATGGTGTTTATGCTACAATTTGGGTCAGTGTAGGAGCTACATACCTCTTCAAAGAGTTTCAAGTGCGAATATGGGTTCTCCATGTCAAGGCCATGAAAAGTGGGTAGAAGTCGAACAAAACTTGGTTTGAAATTGAAATGGATTGAATCTGGAGGAGAAACTACACAAGATGGTGCACTAGTCCTTACCGGATTCATGTAGTCTTTGAGGGTTCTTTGTTGGTTTTGATCATTTTGTTGCGAACGGTTGTCCCCTTCATCCGTGAATATTTCCGCATGATTGTCGGCCATGTTTTCTAAGGAAGATGATGTTTTTCTAACAAGTCTACCACTAGATGTTCGTGACCAAATTTTCATGCAAGGAAGAGAGACGGAAAGAGAAGAAAAGATGAACACACAAGAAATTAAGATCTAAAATGAGAAAAGAGAACACTTACAATTTTGCACGCCAATTTTTACCTTCCCCGGCAACGGCGCCAAAAACTTGACACATCCGAAAAAGGATTGTCTCCCAAGTATAGGAGTGTCGAAGTAATAAAACCCGTGAGACCGGGGTCGATCCACGAGGAAGGGAATTTAAGCGTTACAAATTATAAGATAAGCAATTATGATATGAATAATTCAAATAAATAACAAGATAATATCAATAAATATGTAAGATGGTAGGCGGTATTACCGACCATTCAAATATAAAACAAAAAGCAAGAGGAGGTAAAACTATCCATGGAAATAGGTGGTATAACCAACCATAGTAAATTAAAGAACAATTTCATAAGGTGGTAGAACCTACCATAGTAAATAAAATAAAAAGTTCATAAACAATAGAATAATTAAAATACAAGAGGAATTAACACAATAACAATGAAGGCTAAGGTTAGGGGATCCGCCCTTGATATTTCAAATAAGGATAATTAACCCATTTTAGTTATATGAATTATATTTGTTTCATCACCAATATTTATACCACTTCTTGTAAATGGGTTCAAGCATCCAATGTGCCAATCACCATATGTCTACAACAAATCAAGGTTCCTAACTAGATTCGTGTCGGTAAGGAAGAACCATACATCATCTAGAAAGGATCCAAGCATTTGATGTGCCAAGGATTGTCGACAATGGATCAAGACCTCCACTTTACGAGTGGTGTCAAGATTGATTAAGAAATTAAATATAAATCATATTGAATAAACATTATAAGATTAAGATTATTAAGCACATATTAAGGGTTAGAGAATCCTTATTCTCATATCAAGGGTTTCACCCTTTCACCTTAGCAAAAGAGAAATTAGAAGAACATTATAATAGAAAGAAAATAAAATGCAAGAAAAAGGAAATTCATTAATAACATAAACACACAAAACACAATACAAGATCCTAGCCAAAGCCAAAATGTTCCAGCCAAGGCTAAGATGCCCTAATGGGTCACAAGGCACCTCTATTTATAGATACATCCAGGGGCAAACTTGTCAAATTACAAGGGCATAATTGTCAAATATTAGTTGTAAATATCTTTGACAATTGGGATCATTAGGCACCGACTTTGACCATCAATTTTGACATCGAAATGTTGTGAATTTTAATCACATGTCTTCATGAAAGTTGTAGATATTTCTCTCAGCTTTCTAGAACATATTGATTTGCACAATTTGGATACGTATTTTGAGAGATACGGTCCAAATACTGAGGCCTGGTCAGACTGGGCCGAGACTGTAGATGGGTTCACTTCAAGCCCAATTTTGGTTCACTAAGAGCCCGAATTTGATGATGCTTGTGAAATGCAATCTTGTAGATAATTAAATCAGCTTTCCAAAACATTAAGAATTGCACCATTCTGATCTATAAATAGAGAGTTATGCCCATTTTACCGAACCTGTAACAAAACCAAAATTACTGCAAATGCTACAAATATGCTTAAGTTGAGGAATTTAATGACACTATTAATGCAATATGATGAACTAAACTCTTATTAAACATGCATATTTAAGTGTTCATCAATAGCCACCTTCACTATCAAGTGTGCATAATATGTTCTATGTATCTATGTTGAGAAATGATGAGTTCGAAACTAGCAAGTATACTAGTCGCACAAGTAATAAAGTGATAAGTAGATATCATTCCTATGAGGATTGATTCTAATTGAATTTTTTATTCAAAAGCAACAACAGAATAAATAGGGGGGTTTTGTTAATGGATTAACTAAATGAAATATTAATGTAAATGCACAATAACACAACACAAAGTAAAATGGAGTGAAAAATCAATGAGAGACACTTGGTTAAGGGTTCTTTCTCTGCCACAAGATATGAATTTGTGAATTAACATAGAATTGTCATCCAATTACAGCATTGAAGTTATCAACCGTAGATAACAACAAGCTCTGTTACCCCAATCTTTCCTTACTTTGTTGTTAAATAAAACAAGTTTCTTTATTTAATCTCTATCCATTAAACAACCTAGAATAAGCTCTCTGAGTTTAATTCAATGGAAGCATTACGAAAAGAAAGACAGGTTGATCTAAGCAATAATCACACAAGTTCGGATTATTTAACCTAGGTTGTATTTTCCAATTGCAATCTCTGATCACAATTTTGCTACTAATGATTGGAAATTCAAGACAATTACGGATCAAGATTTCTAATCTAGCAATAGACAACAACCAGATTATATTCAGTTGGCCACCCCAAATACAATCAGCAAGCAATCATAAGCATTAGATATGGGAAAATACAAGCAACTTCAATTAGAGAATTGGATAACAACTTCTTACACAATCAACTCACAAAAACCATATCAAGGGGCTTTGAAATCACCCTCAACCAATTCAGATTCAGTTACACATGTTTAAGAACGTGGTAAATACAATACAACATGGAGACATTCCAGAAAATGAAAGGGAAGGGAAAAACTTAGCAATTTGATGTAAATCTCTTTGAATTGTAGTTCTTCCTCTTTCCAAGCTTTCTTTCTCCTTCAAGAACTCCAGGAAATGAAAGAAATCCAGAGCTGCAGCCTCTACCACGTTCTCCCCTCTTCAAGTTATCAAAATAAAATCCTAAAATGTGTTTACATACTCTGCTATAGTAACTTGCTACAGTGTCCCGTATTTAATAACATGTTATAGTGATATATGGAATTACAAATATACACTTCTCATACCATTTTTATCACAACTTTTGGTACACTGCATAAATTTGTGAACTGTAAATTTCTCCAAAAAATAGACTTCGAGAGCTTTCTAAAGGTATATAGCATGTTATCCGGTTAGTTGTATATCGACACAATCAACTCCGAGAAATTAGTTGATTAGCAGAGGTGAAAATGAAGGGTTTTACTCCAATTTTGTGCAAGTTCCTCCAAAACTCCTACAAACATCAAAAACCACACAAAAACATAAAAATACCAAGGAATATAGCAAAGAAAGATAGACGGAATTGATATGAAAATGATATATAAATAGACACCTATCAAGAAAATATGTTCCTAATCCCTCTCATGTGCTAAGTTCTGAATTACTAGAACTAAGAGATGACTTGTAAAAAGAGGCAGACGCAAATTCTAGACTGTAAAGAACATGAATTATGGAAGAAAAGATACCCTTGGTAAAAGAACTTCAGAAGATTAACTCTGTCGAAGAAGCAATTTGGGAGCGAGAAGAGGAAATGTGCCACAAGTACCCTTTTTGTTGAATGATGGTGTCAAATTTTGAGGACGAAATTCTTTTAAGGGGGGAGAGTTGTAACATCCCAAAATATTATTCTTGTTTCAAGTGCATTTATATTCTTATTTTGTGCACCTAAGTGTTGTTATAAAATGATAAGGGGCATACTTGAAAGATTTAAGAACTTGAGGCCCTAGCTTGAAATATGTGTGTGTGTGTGTGTGTCTATATATATATATATATATAAAGGGTGGGGGTTAAGGCCTCTAAAGAATTCATTTTTCGTTCCCCAAGCTAATCCCCAGCTCTCTCGCTTTCTCTCTATTGCTGACAACTAAAAAAGAAGGAAAATTGGGAAGAAGAGAGGAAAGAACTCATGTCCTTGTCTAGATTCTATCATGGACACATGAAGTTTGTTATGTATTATCGTGTTGTAAAATTGTTTATGGTACTATTATGCCATATATATTCTAAGAATCACTGGAAATCATGAATTTATACAAGTTATGAAAGATTTAAAAGGATTGGACGATGATAGGAAGTTGGAAATGATGCTCGAATGTAGACCTTGTAAGGCCTTTTTGTTGAGCAGCCCTTAATCCAAAATCCTAAAAATTCTAAGGTTACTTTTTGCTCTCGAATTTTTATATGCGAAACTAGACATGCTCAGGATAATATAGAGTTTTTAATCACTTGAAAATTCGAATATACAATTTTTGGTGAATTTTTTTAATTTACTGAAACGAATTTGAATTTCTCTTGTTTCAAAACAAATCATGGGGAAGGAATTTTATATGAGGACTTATCCTTCGTACCCCTGATTTTTGTTATGTGAAATCTTGAGTATGTTTTCTTGTGAAGTGGAAAATTTTAGGGTTTTTGATGCTCTGTAGAAACTATTATGATTTTTCAAATTTGGGTCTGCAATTATGAAATTTCCCATTTTTGGAACAAAGTAAGCAAAACAAATCACTTTTGATAAAACTAAATCAACAAAAAGCTATGATTTTTGGAGGGATTAATCTCATATGTGTTTTGTACTAGACTAAAAATTTTTGTATGGATTTGATCATTGGTGAGACTTTTATAAAGTTCCAAAGTCGTGCTCCTCAATTTAAGAGACCCCTAGACAGAATTTGAAGGTGTCCTAAACTAAGGGATTTTAAAGGGCTTATGACCTTATTTTGATCTGATAATTTGCATATGGTATTTTATATGTATTTAAATAATTTTTGAAAATTTTCATAGAATTTGGGACAAGCATCAACTTCCTGAAAATCATCCAATCAAGTGTGCATAGTAATAAGTCAGTAAAGGAATTACTTTTTGTTGTTGTGTTTGATGATCCTTAAGTGAGTTTCGATGAATTCTAGGTTGACATAAGGATTCTACAACAAAACTCCATCAAGTAAGTAAGCTAAACTTATTCTGAGGACACAATAGACTTGTTGTTTATGTTATGAGGTGTTATGCCTTATATTTGTGCAAATATAAATGCTATGTTTAATTGAAATGTTGTGCTTCTGATGAGATTGGTAGCTTGATTGTGAGCTTGTATTTATGAATTTGTTATGTGATGGCATTGAAATATGCCTATGACTATGATATGTGATGGTATGGAGTTGTGCCCATTTTTTTTATTGTGATGGTATGAACTTGTGCACATGGAATTGGATATGTGATGGCATGAAATCTAGGCACATGGATTTGATATGGGATATGCTATACATGTGACTATTCATGCCTAATGCCTTGGAGACCAAATTCTGATTGAGCGATTGATTGCATGAGAGCCACCTCTTGAGATTGTGGAGGCCACCTCTTGAGGGTCAAACATCAAAGTGCCACACATAATGCAAAGTGCCATGTGCAAACCATTTTGGATTGATTGGATAAGAAAAGGTCTGGACTATTATAAGTGATTTCAAACCATTATGACTGATTGGCAAAGGGGTCACCTCTTAAGGGTTATGAAAACCGTAAAGTGCCACATGCGACTCTCTGTGAATGAGTGAATGAGGAGAAGTCTGAACCATGTGTTTCCTAGTATAAGATTCGGTAGTATGGGCTCGGTATCGCCCGAATTGTCGAACTAGCCTCAAATTTGTTATAACATGGTTATATGTCCCTAAAATCATATTGAATTGAGATAAGTGAATGTGTGGGTGTATCAAGTGGAATACATGCCTAATGCCCTAGGACACACAACTCTTCTATATGGTAGGCGTACATGTGCTCTGTTATGTGTAGACATATATGTATGTAATAAGTCACCGACAATGATATTCAACGGGTGACTAGTGGCTAGCGGGATATGTTATTGACGGCAATACATAACGGATGACATAATCCATGAAATTGAATAACAAAAAGAATATATCACTTATGGTGATACGTAACAGATGACTAGTTACCATCAGATATACCATCGACGGCGATACGTAACGAAGGGTATATTCCTTATAATAAATAGTGAAAATGCATGTCATTGACGGTTTATACGTAACGGATGACATGCTTTGAATGTGTCAAATGAAAAGTCCTGCCAAGAGTGAAAATATAGTGTCCTAAGGTTATGTTCTAAAAGTGTTGTGTTGAATGTAACATAGGTGTTATGAGCAGAGAAAAAATGGCTCACTTATGGTGGGCAAACAGAGTTGTTGCACAGGAGCGCTGTGTAGGGTGTGCAGGAGCGTGACCCTTTACCGACCTAAAACCTTCTAGACATCTTATATTGCGCTGGTGCGCAATATATGTCTCGTAGGACCGCCAATCGTGTGTTGTTATTTATATTGAAAACAGAAATTGTATGCAGTCACGCATCATGAATGACGCAGGAGCACCATTCTCTTAATGAAATTGTGCTGGGAGTTCGAGACTTGGCGTAGTCACGCCATTTTCCTTCCGTAGGAGCGCAACTTCTATTTTTGTATTTTGCTTGTATAACGTGAGTGTGAAGAAACTGGTTGCTTGTGTGATGAGTAATGAACAGTAATTGCATTCTATATTGAATCTTCTTGGTTTGCAGTTGTTAAGGCACTAACCTAGCTTACTTATTGAGTTTATACTCATTAATCTATTGTGTATCTCAGATAACCATAGACTTCGGCATGCATGGACAATTTTTGGCATAGGAACAATGGAGTTCCCTTGAAAACTATTTGATCGTTACACCGTCATTATTTTAATTTTTTGAACTCCATGTGTAAACAATACCATACTGTAGTTGTCAGTTGCTGGGAACTCATGTCCACAACTAAAATTAAGGTTTTTATTTACCGTGATTCTCAACGTAATGTCACGAATGCATGCTTATAGTTGCACTTAGGATCCTTTAGGATTCGGAGTGTGATGCTCTACCACTTCAAAAGAAACTTTTAACGGCCACTTTTCGTAGTCACATCTTGGAAGTGTAGATAGTAGTGAATTAGGATAGAATAAGCAATGTAGATAGAATGTGTATGGGGATTAATACATATAACACAATCTCTAACCGCTTTGTGGAAGAATGGAACAAGGCGTGGGGCAATGTCATCTGTGAGATTGATGGGCCTGGATCTTGCTTCTTTTGTCATTCTAGATAAATCTTTCAAGTCTCCATAAAGAAGCCTGTAAGGTTTGCCTGAGAGACCTTGCCGTCTCAGGTATCTTTCCAGCTTCTTTGGCCTCAACCACAACCAGGTCACCACTCTCCGTGCCCATGTCACTACTGTAACCAATGCAATGGAAACTGCAACAGATTTCAATGGTAATTCCATGGAAATTTAAGGACTCGTTTATGAATTTTGAGAATGAAACAGAAGCTCTTGTGTCAAAATAGTAGTGAACGAAAACTTTTTGGCTATCATTTGTTACGAGGAAACAAAGACTTGTGTGATCTATTAACAGTCCTGCGTGACACGCGTACCTTCTAGATCACACCTACTAGATTTGTTCTCTTTATTATTTATTTATATAAAATGAAAATTAAAGACGATACTCTAGAAGCTTGGCAAATTAAACTTCCAAGTGTCCCATTTGATTTCATATTTTCAGATAAAAGAGAGAATACTTTTTTATGCATTGCGGTTTAAAAGATCTCTTAAAATGTGTGTGTGCGCGTGTGTATATTATGAGTTGTTGAATCAATTCATTTTTTAATGCTTATGATTTAAATTAACGTCTGTTATTCTTGAAGTGTATCATTTATGTTAGATTCAATCTTAATTGTTGAAAGTAAATTGATCCAATAATTTATAATTCAATATAAATTTATACATAAGAAAAAGTTTGATTAAACTTGAATACAAATTTTAAATCATAATTTCTATTATATATCAAATATATTTAAATCATTAGAAAACAAAAAAAAAAAGATCAAAAGGTTATGAGCGGTTTCTAGAGGAAAATGAAAGGACGGTACTTGGTAGGATTAGTGCATGTTACCTTCGTCTATAAATTGCGAAGTCAATTGTAGTAGATGAAGTCAGTTTTGCAACTCTATCTCTGCTCCGTCAATTAGAATTGTCTGGCTTTTGTGCCTCCGGTAAAGATATAAGATAATTTGTCTTCTTTTTGTGAAATATCATTAATTGTCTTTACCACTTTCTTTTAAAATAATTATTAGATCCTTTCTTTTCAGTAAAATATTTTAAAATTTGTTGGAGGTAATTTTCACAGCCCAAATCCAAGGCCAAAAGGCCAATCCAAATCTGAAAGTCTAAGGACAAAATCAGTCTAACAAGTCAAAGCACGTCAGTTTTTGACCCGGGATAAGAAACTTTACCTAGTGGGAGAAACTTTACCTTAGCATGTGCGCACACAATTTGCACATAATTAAGGCCACATGGCACATAGGCTATAAGCCATTACTTAAGATCAAACAAACTAGGGATTAACCCCACTAGCTTACATAGCCAACATGAGAAACTCCCGCATCAGTCACATAAGCCTTATTTTTCTCATTTCATGGACAATTGCATGGCCATCCATGATTCATGTCAGTTAACAACCACTTGCCACTGATGTTCCTGCTCAAGTCTAACTCAACAACTAAATAAACGTACAAAGGGGGAAGCACAAGGTAAGTTGCTCTAACAAAGCTAAAATATAGTCAAATTGGTGTCCAAGTACTTATTTTTGTTCTCTGACTTAAAGCATCGGAGTAGATACACTGATAACCCCCATCGACACCATTAACGTCTGTAATTTTTTTATTTGATAGGGAAGTTGATTCTAGAGCAACACTCAACGTATTTTCTTTTTTTTTTTTCCTAAGTTAATTTGTATTAAATTTGGACCATCCAAATTTTGTCACAAATAAAATTAATCATCGATTTGAGGAGTTTTGTACTGATCATAGAACTCTTGAATGATTGCAAAATTTATGAAAAAGTGTTAAATTTTGATAAACTAAAATACATAGATGGCATAACGTCTATAGCCATTAAAAGGAATTCTAAAAATCAGCTTCAATTTTAAGTGTAAGTTTGAAAATACTCTCATTTAAAATTAAAAAAAACAAATCGATAGCTAACGAGTTGCCCGAGCACAGGCCATCGAGTTGTCAGATTATTCTATAGAGTCGTCGGGTGGTGTTGTTGAGTCATTGAATTATGCTATCAATGTCGAATTGTCGGCCTGTCAAGTAAGGGGTTATAACATAAAAGCTTTTCAAAGCAAAACTTTTGAATGTGCACGTAAATAATGTTGTTCTAACAAAATTTTTATTAAAGGGCATGTCAAATCCGATAAAGCCTTATAAAAATTACCCTTACAAGTCCACAAAGCAAAGTTAATTTCGTGGGGTGCATGATCTTTGTCACCATTGGCCGACCTACACTATGGCCTCTCCAGGTTTGAAAATATGTCTAATTACCCCTCCATGTACAAATCTATGCCCTTCAGATCTTTAAGACTACTCCTAAAACCCATGACTTTTCAAGTGTTCTATAATAAAAATTCTTTTGACTCCTTCCATGTTCATAGTTTTATCAATAATAACACAAATATTATATCATATTTATAGACTCAACAACGTTTATTTCATTTAATGAACTAATGAAATATATTCTTTTAAAACTTTATTAAATAGAAATATGACAAAATCAATTTAAATACCGTTTGTCTACTCAAATTATAATTTTTTAATAAAGAAAAGACAATTATATTAAAGATTTGAGTTTAAATATTTGCATGATGTACTTATTTTTTAATTATTTTATTTAAACCTTATAAGTATGCTTCATTTTCACAGTTTATTTGAGAACTAATAATTTGTTTTAAAAGTTAAAAAAAAATTTCTTTTTTACTTCTTAAAAATCTATATGAGTATATTTTATTACATTAATTAATTTATATATACTTGCAAGATTAAAAGAAAGTTAAATTCTAGGCTCTTGATTTTATGATTAATTAATCTAAAAATTTTAATAATTTATTTTTTATATATTATAAATATTTTATAATAAATTTTATTTATATATCCGTTCGGGGTTGGCCTCTCAAACTTTAAATCCTGCGTCCGCCGCTATTTGTCACTTTAGAAATTCTTGATCATGGTATTTTATGGTGTAGTGAAGCAGTATAACAGGCAAAATTTAAATGTACTGGAGCAGCTAGTTAAAAGTTTCCAAGTTTTGTTTATTCTTCGAGAACCGATCGATGGAGCAAGTGGAACATGCTTTACTGGAAATTTATAATTATTATTGAAACCATTTGGGAAGTTCAAAGTTATAATTTTTTTTTTCTCCTGATATAAACCAATCTCAGATATTAATGATATCCAAACTGGAACATACACTTAGCTGGTTTAACATCTTGGTTGCAACAAATGACACCTGTATGCCACGTGTTTTGATATTCTATAAGGATCAAGATGGCACATACATCAGCTACGCTTACGATTCTCTTATTATTTTAGATGATATGAAATCAATATCAAAATGATAGATGCAACAAATTACGAAGGTGCATGTGAAAGAAAACTGAAGGGTGAGATAGCTTGAGAGCTTTGTATTTATCTTCGCGCAACTAAGAATTGCAAAACACGGCCTCAATTTAGAAAAAGTTGCCGCCTACTTCACCAAATAAGAATCAAACAACCAACCCCTCGAATTGAATTTGAACAAACAGATTGCGTCCACTTGTCATGTTAGAGGAGTGGTGTGATTCTGTTAGATTTTTTTGTTTTGTTTTTTTAACAAGATCTAAATTGATAGCCCAAAACATGCAAATAGGTGGCATTGGATTTTCTTTTTGAGATGAGTAACTACAGAACATTTTCGAAAGCCAGAAAATATTTTGTGATTAATTTAATAATAATTAATAGAATGAAGGTTGAAATTACAAGAACATAAAATATAAGTACGTAGTAAAGTGCGAGGAAGCCCCAACTTATGTTTAAGCTTTAAAAGCTTCAAAAACCGAATGCTCTCAACATTGCGTAAACATTGTGTTATATAGGCAAATCCTACCGATAACGCTGCCCGGAAAAACCAATCAGATTTCACCATGTAAAAGTGATAAAACACAATTACTTTAACCTGCAACTTCAAAGTTTGATGTTTGTAATGCAAATGTAATTATTAGTTTTTGTAACATGCATAGTTATCTATAACTTATCTGAAAATAGTAAGATAAAGTGAAACATAAGATTTTACGTGGTTCGCCTAAAATAAAACCTACATGTATAGGCAACAAGAGTTACAATCTACTATGTTGTATGTGTTTACACTCGACTTATAACCTTTTACCGGAGTAGACACTCACTCACTCATTAACCTAATCTATGCAAACTTGATCAACCTCGATCACAACTATAGTTCTTCACACACTCTTCTGATGTTGTACTTCGCAGTTATGACTAACGTAGCTACACTAGTTTAGTTAGACATAACCAACGTAACTATTACAAACTTATGTAACCACTCAACTTATTTAAGCTTACACAACTCTGATAATATTTATAAATTCAAATCTGTGTGCGAACTCAACGCACATAAGTCATAGACAATCTTAAGTCACTCACTCAAATAAAGCATAAAGCTTTTTACAAAGAAATCAAAAGAAAACGTAATACACTATGCTTTCTATGCAACTTGCTTCTTTTGCATTAATCCACACTTCTTGCTTCCATATTTTGAATGCCTCCTTATACAGGCTATGTAGATAGCTCTATATAGTAATTAACATCAATCTCAATCAATATTATAATTCTGCAAAATCTCAAGACTCAAAAGATATGATTAGAAAAAGATCATATAATATAGGAAAGCATATCTAAATCACATAATTTAAGAAGTATATCCTAATCATATAAGTGATGGATAACCAAAGATATCCTAATAAAAGATATGATTAGCAACCAAGATAAATCATTACCTCCATAAAAAGATTAGATATAAATTAATAAAAGATAGGAAGAAATCAATCACATGGATAATTTGCATACATATCCCAACCATATATTTGAGCAATAATCAAGATAAATGCTTATCAAAATTATTCTTAATCAAATATGTAATTGTCAATTAAGATGAGAGTTATCAAAAATATCTCAATCAAGATAAACACTTATAAAAAATATCCTAATCATGCATGCAATTGATAATTAAGATATTAACTTCCTATGTGACATGGATTTCCAAAAATGCACTTCAATCAATCAATCTTTCCTAACAAAAACTTTCATAAGTGAAAAATGAATTTGGGAAAGTAATCTCATTAATGTTTTTAGTACATGATGACAAAATAAAAAAGATCACGTGCATTGCATGTGCATGAGATTCTACTTGACACCAACATTCTCCCCATTTGGCATCCTGTGTTGAAAATATTGAATCATGTTTCTGAGTTCTCATCAAGCGTGCATAGTTAAGTATAACGTAACTAAAGCAAAATAACACTTAGGAAAATTTTGTACATACAGAATCTAGAAAAACAACTAATCAGTTACATAAGACATAATTAAAACAATGTAACTGAATATGTCATATTCAATTCCTTCCTGCAAATAAAATGTTGTCAAACAAGTATCGAGTACTTGTAAGGCAAAAGATCTCTGCAAGATCCCTCCAAATAGAAACACAAATTTGATTCCTGCAAATGACATCAAAATCCAACTTAAATCCTAAAAATAGAAAATGAATCATCGATACTACCCCTAAAAAACAAAGTTCAAATAGGAACAGAACACAAACCAAAATATCCAAATCCAAAAACTTAAAAAAATCATGCAATGAAAAAAATTCATCAGAAACAACCTCATTACTCCTCCCTGTTTTCATAACAAGTGCCAAAGTATAAAACATAAAATCAAACTGAAAATTGGTGATATGCAAAAAAATAAATAAATAAATAGACAAAAACATTCATATTTCTCCCCCTCAGCTTGTGCATTAATGTGAAAATAGTGAAACCAAAGAAAAACTAATTGAATCAAGAATTTCTGTGATTGAACAAACTCCCCCTCAAATCAATTCTGCTGACTTAGTACACTTGACACGTCAGGCAATATACTAGAAAATCCAAATTGAGTCAGACATAAAACACTGATCGAAGGTTATGCTACACATAACTGAAAACAATTAAATTTCATATAACTTAAATTTTTGGACATCATTCAATCATTTTAAAACCAGGCATGTACCAAAGTTTTTGATAAATATCAAACATAATCATTCTTCCATCATTTTAGCATTTAATCCAATTGAGTGGTCAATATGAGCATGCTTCTTAAACACACAAGCATTAATCTCAATATGAATTTCTTGAACAAAACAGCAGCTTTCACACAAGAAATGAGGTAAACTTTTCCCATTTGAGTGAGTAACCTCAACATATTTACAAGATACATTGAAATTACTCTCAATGGATGGCTTTCACACATCATAATTGGTAGCCCTTTTTGTTTTTGTCATTAAATTACCAGCAAATTTAAACAAACAAAACAGTTCAACCACACTTAAGTCAGAAAATTGAGTAATGATGTTGTAGATATAAACAACATAACTAAACACAGTTTGATATATATAACTGATAAATGCCAATGACCTTTCTCAGTTTTTCAAATCTCGATACATCTATTGCTTTTGTCAACAAGTCAGCTAGTTGATTCTTAGGTGAAACAAACTCAATGTAGATAAACTTTGATTCAATAAGTTTCAATGAAATCACTTGAACAAATTAGTTTTGAAACTTTGAAAGTCTATGAAAATCATTAACACACAATATTCCTTAACCAATGTCATCATTCACACCGTCAGCAAATGTGATTATTTCTTCCCTGCATGACTTTAAGTTTTTAAAACATTGTTCATTTCCTGTCACATGTTTAAAACAAACACAAACATCATTACAAGAAACATTAAATGTAGCAACTTTGCAGTAAGTTTCATGTTTCTTAACCCAAACCTGTCGTGTCTTATGTGACTATCTTAACTGACTTGCTTTTTTCTTTAACAGATTTTGTAATTTATAGCATCTAGTCTAATATGACCTTTGACACCACGAAAATAGCAAGTTGGAACAAAGTTTCTTACCTTTTATGGGCTTGACTTGAAAGAACTCATAGGTGAATGATGCGTTTAAAACTAGCAAGTATACTAGTCGCACGAGTAATAAAATGATAAGTAGATATCGTTCCCACGAGGATTGATTCTAATTGAATTTGTTATTTTCCAGCAACAATAAACTAAACAGGGGGGGTTTTGTTGAATGATTAACTAAATGAAATAAGAATGCAAATTAAGAATAACAAAATAGAAGTTAATTTGAATGAAAGATCAATGAGAGAAATCTGGTTAAGGGATCCTTCTCTACCACAAGATATGGATTTGCGAATTAATCGTAGAATTGTCATCCAATTACAGCATTGAAGTTATCAACCGTAGATAACAACAAGCTCTGTTACCCAATCTTTCCTTACTTTGTTGTTAAATAAAACAAGCTCTTTATTTAATCTCTATCCATTAAACAACCTAGAACAAGCTCTCTAAGTTTAATTCAATGGATGCATTACGATAAGAAAGATAGGTTGATCTAAGCAATAAACACACAAGCTCGGATTATTTAACTTAGGTTGTATTCTCCAATTGCAATCTCTGATCACAATTTTGCTACTAATGATTAGAAATTCAAGACAATTACGGATCAAGATTTCTAATCTAGCAATAGACAACACCAGATTATATTCAGTTGGCCACCCAAATACAATCAGCAAGCAATCATAAGCATTAGATATGGGAAAATACAAGCAACTTCAATTAGAGAATTGGATAACAACTTCTTACACAATCAACTCACAAAAACCATATCAAGGGCTTTGAAATCACCCTCAACCAATTCAGATTCAGTTACACATGTTCAAAAACGTAGTCAATACAATACAATACAAAAACATTCCAGAAAATGAAAGGGAAAGGAAGAAACTTAGCAAATCCTTTGCAAATCTCCTTAGATTTGTAGTTCTTCCTCTTTCCAAGCTTTCTTTCTCCTTCAAGAACTCCAAAAGATGAGAGAATTCTAGAGCTGCAGCCTCCAAGTCGTTTCCCCCTCTTCAATTTATCAAAATAAAATCTTAAAATGTGTTTATATACTCTGCTATAGTAACTTGCTCTAGTGCCCCGTATTTAATAACATGCTACAGTGATATGTAGAATTACAAATATACACTTTTCATACCATTTTTATCACAACTTTCGGTACACTACATAAATTCGTGAACCGTAAATTTCTTCAAAAAATAGACTTCGAGAGCTTTCCAATGGTATATAGCATGTTATCCGGTTAATTATATATCGATACAATCAACTCCGAGAAATTGGTTGATTAGCAGAGGTGAAAATGAAGGGTTTTACTCCAATTTTGTGCAAGTTCCTCCAAAACTCCTGCAAACATCAAAAACCACACAAAAACATAAAAATACGAAGGAATATAGCAAAGAAACATAGACGGAATTGATATGAAAATGATATATAAATAGACATCTATCAAATTTCCCCCACACTTAGACTTTGCTAGTCCTCGAGCAACTACAACGATATTAGATCGAAACAGAATCAAAGAAAAATTAAAACAACACAAATGCTTCAACTTGCAAATAGGCCTCAAAGATTGTACTTAATTATAAACCAAGGAAAACTTCAAAATTATGCACTTGATAAAAAATTTCATTTCAAATATTAGTTTCGCTCTACTTTAATTCCTTTTGTGTGTGTGTAGAGCCATTTTCACATAATCACTTGTAACTCGGATGGGTTTATGCATAAAAATGAATCGTATTTAATAGTGAAGATATGTGTATAAATGAACTCCATAGGCCTGCTTTTCAAGTCACTCTCCACTAATATAGACAAGCACAATACCAAGGATCAAGTAGGACTTTATTAAGCTTGTAACGTTTGGCTTGGGTGAAGGTATGATAAAGGATAATAATTTGGCTCAAATCACCCACAAACACATAAATCATTCAAGATTATGTAGAGCTCAACTACATAACATAAAAAAAAAAATTCGTTCGGATTCACCAAGTGACTCTCCCAAATTTATTCAGAACACTCAATCTCTCTTTTTATTATTGTTTTTTTTAACACAAAAGAAATTACACCCCCACACTTTGTTGTTTCATTCTTTTTAATAACACTCAAGGGTATAGATCTCTTTTTCTTTTTTTCTTTTTTTTCTTTTCTTCTTTTTTTCTTTTTTTTTTTAACTGCTGTAATTCCCCTCCCCCACACTTAAACAACATATTGTCCTCAATGTGTAAGTACGTGGAAGATAAGTACGGATTGTTTTTCCTTTCTTTCTTTTTTTTTACTAACATAATAAAACTCACTTGCATTGCTCATGGCACAATCCAACCTCCTTTAACTTCCCAAAAATAGAACATAGCTCAAAATGTAATCATGAATGATATACATGCTCATAGGTAAGGGACAAACTATTTGGAGAGAAAAAAAAATCATTTGAGGTTAGGAAATCTTTTAGTGAGTTAACAAGAAAAAAAAATTTACAGAGGCTCAAAAGGGTAACTAGGGATCAATTTCAATCAAGGTTGGCTATTAAGGCTCAAACGGTCCAAAGATGGCCTAAATCATTTCCCCAATGTTGCACAGTCTAGGATTTCGCCTCGAGTGACCATCAAACAGGTTCTAGAATTCAGTGAAATCTGAAGAAATACTTAAATTGCATAAACCTTCTCTAAGTAAACAAATAACTTAGTGATAATGGCTCGGTGCTCAATGTTGTGCAAGGAATCAAAGGTAAAGCAAAAACCAATATACATTTCAAGCACACCGATCCATGCATCATTTATCATTTTTCAAGAGTTATTCTTAATTCAATCATTATCTTATCATTGACCTACAAAATACAAGAAAAGAGGTACGTGACGTTGTTACACCTGAGTCAAGATTGTACATTTCAACAGTCCTTAGGACCAGTAGCCCGCAGATTTAAGGTTTCCAGCCTATATACCTTTATTATGAAGAACAAAACAAGAAACAAGACACTTCAAACAACATGAAATAAACGAACTACAAAGTTATTAAGGAAGAATGCGTTTCAAGGGTTAAGGAAACCCCATATTCTGCCATTCTCAGGTTTTTCCACAAATTTTTTTTTCGAAAATCGAAACTGATAAAGATAAAAACACATAACAACTCTAAATTACGCAAAACTAAACTCACTCATAAAATAACAAAGTTCAACAAGTCAGTAAACAAAAACAAGTTAGTTAGAATGGGTGTAAAAAGTTTAGAAGTTAGCCTCCTTATTCAGCCATTATGGATTGAAGAGATCCAGAATGCGTTTCAAGAGCACTTGAACTTTTTAAGCCACCACTCTAAAAATCGAGATTAGAAAATATTACCTGGGATGAAAGAAATAACCTGAAAAAGCTCAAAAGAAATAACATGAAAAATCTCAAATAAACACAATAAAAAGAGAGCAAACAATAGTGAAGCAAACCAGTAGATAAAGATTACAGACTTAGCGTTAAATCCAGTTTATGCCTTTTATTGCCTTCCGCAAACCAATCTATCCGAGCTATTATTGGATCAGGCAAATAGATGAATGCTTGTAATTTGTCAATTAACTCCCCTGCAGTTGAAGCTGTAATCAGGATTTGCCTCGCCGACTGTGAGATGAAGTTTTTTTCTACTGCTTGATCAAGAAAAGACAACAAACCATCAAAAAAATTATTGACATTTAACAAACCAATGGGTTTCCGATAAATGTTTAGCTGTGCCCAAGAGGTGATTTGAAATATCTCCTCTAATGTACCATAACCACCGGGCAAAGCTATAAATGCATCAGATTTAATGACCATATGTGCAATACGCTCATGCATGCTAGAGACCTGTAACTCTTCCCCCATTGTGTTGCCTATGATATCTCGCACAGCTAATGGTTTAGGAATAATGCCGAGAACTTTACTTCCTCCCAAGGATGCAGCTGTCGACACACACCCCATTAACCCAAGACTACCCCCTCCATAAATCAAATGAATACCCCTCGCAGCTAATGTCCTACCAAGATCAAGAGCTGCTGTTGTAAACTCTCCATCTTTACCAAATTGCGATCCACAAAATACGCATATATTTTGGAATCGCCGAATTGGTGTTTTCTCCATTTCTACAAGTGCTCTAATCTTGTGTAAGACAATGATGCACGTTAGGTATTATGCTTTTCAATTGCAAGACAGGTTATAATAATGACATTTGAAAATATGCAGAATGGATATATACACACGTAAAACTCTCAAATTTGACACATGGGGACATAATTTCGGTGGGAGTTGCTCGATGCAGATTTATCGCCCCAAGATTTGAAAAAATGAGATATGCTTTCGGCGAGGTTTGACAAAACCTACACACTTGTCTCCCACGTGAAGCATGGAAAATGGAGATACACTTTCGGCGGGGGTTGACAAAACCCCCACACTTGTCTCCCACGTGAAGCATAAAAAATAGAGATACACTTTCGGTGGAGGTTGACAAAACCTCCACACTTGTCTCCCACGTGTACTTATGCCATAGGGTAGTCATATGGTTTGTCAAAAAGAAAACTTGAAATTAAAACAAACAAAATCAACAAACAACAACACAAAAACAACATTGATAATCAGATCAAACGAAACAAGAAAGAAATAAAATTCGACAACAACAACACACATTCAAATATACAAGTAGTTGTGATTGTGGCTCACATCTTCCTCTGGTTTTACGTCCAGTAACGGCTGAAACGCCTTCTATGAGTCGGGGATTTGCTTCCCATCCAGTTTTCTTATAAACTGGCAAACAGGGTTGTGTTTTTAGTCAGATTCCCTAGACTATAACACTGCAATTCATCACGAAATTGTGTCCATAGATTAAGCAATTCACGCTGAACAAGTCCACAAGAATGTGACTCAAGAGTTAACAAAACATTATCCAGCGACTCATTACTCAGACCATTCTTAATAAATGATAGTTTATCTTCTCTATTCCTGGACACAAAACCTAATGAACGACAAGTCTGGTTACAATTCCATCAAGCACATTTATAACATACTT
The DNA here is from genome assembly GCA_013180625.2 of Boswellia sacra. NCBI lineage: Eukaryota > Viridiplantae > Streptophyta > Magnoliopsida > Sapindales > Burseraceae > Boswellia > Boswellia sacra. The sequence continues at coordinate 37,851 of SNVD02009901.1, forward strand.
GTAACCTCTTTGCTCTTCGCCTCTTGGCGTAGTAGCTTTTCCCTAGACCAGGCATATATTTTGCGAGATTAATGTCAGGTTCACTGGACAATCTCACCTTGGCTTCGATAAGCCATCGGATATCCGCAGGCACATTTAGGAGCATCAACGCTTCAAAGTCTAGTCATCCATACTGAGCGGTTCGAAACCAGCAAGTATTACTAGTCGCACCAAAGCATAAAGTGATAAGTAAGATATCGTTCACACGAGGATTGATTCTAATTGAATTTGTTATTTCCAGCAACAATAAACTAAACAGGGGGGGATTTTTTTGAATGCTTTACTAAATGAAATAAGAATGCAAGTAAAGAATAACAAAACAGAAGTTAATTTGAATGGAAGATCAATAAGAGAAATCTGGTTAAGGGATCCTTCTCTGCCACAAGCAGTGGATTTGCGGATTCATCGTAGAATTTGTCATCCTAATTATACAATTACAAATTATCACCTAGACAACAAGCTCTGTTACCCCAATCTTTCCTTACTTTGTTGTTAAATAAAACAAGCTCTTTATTTAATCTCTATCCATTAAACACCCTAGAACAAGCTCTCTAAGTTTAATTCAATGGAAGCATTACGATGAGAAAGATAGGTTGATCTAAGCAATAATCACACAAGTTCGGATTATTTAACTAGGTTGTATTTTCCAATTGCAATCTTTGATCACAATTTTGCTACTAATGATTGGAAATTCATGACAATTACGGATCAAGATTTCTAATCTAGCAATAGACAACAACAGATTATATTCAATTGGCCATTTCAAATACAATCAGTAAGCAATCATAAGCATTAGATATGGGAAAATACAAGCAACTTCAATTAGAGAATTGGATAACAACTTCTTGCATAATCAACTTACAAAAATCATATCAGGGGCTTTGAAATCACCCTCAACCAATTCAGATTCAGTTACACATGTTTAAACACAACATAAATACAATACAGAGTTCCAGAATTGAAAAGGAAAAGAAAAACGTAGCAAATCCTTTGAAAATCTCCTTTGTAGATGAATCTCCTTAGGATTGTAGTTCTTCCTCTTTCCAAGCCTTCTTTCTCCTTTAAGAACTCCAAGGGATGAGAGAAATCCAGAAATACTGCCTCTAACACGTTCTCCCCCCTTCAAGTCATCAAAATAAAACCCTAAAATGTGTTTAAATACTCTGCTACAGTAACCTGCTATAGTATCCCGTATTATACATGCTACAGTGATTTGTGAAATTACATTTCTATACTTCTCACACTGTTTTGATTACAACTTTTGGTACACTGAATGGATTTATAAACCGTAAATTTCTCCATAAAATAGACTTCGAGAGCTTTCCAACGGTATATAATATGTCGTCGGGTTCATTGTATATCAATACAATTAAATCTGAGAAGATCACTGACTAGCAGAGGTGAAATGAAGGGTTTTACTCCATTTTTGTGCAAGTTGCTCCAAAACTCCTACAAACATCAAAACACACGAAAACATACAAATACCACGGAATATAGCAAAGAAACATGGACGAATTGATATAAAAGTAATACATAAATTGACACCTATCAAATTCCCCCACACTTAGACTTTGCTAGTCCTCGAGCAACTAAAATGATACGAAACAAAACTAAACCGAAACAGAATCAAAGAAAAATTAAAACACACAAATGCTTCAACTTGCAAATAGGCCTCAAAGATTGTACTTAATTATAACCCAAGGAAAAATTCAAAATAATGCACTTGATCAAGAATTTCATCTCAAAGATTAGTTTCGCTTCACTTCAATTCCTCAAGTGTGTGTGTGTAGAGCCATTCTCACCTAATCACTTGTAACCCGAATGAGTTTATGCATAAAAATGAATCATATTTAATATTGAAGATGTGTGTATAAATGAACTCCATAGGCCTGCTTTTCAGGTCACTCTCCACGAATGTAGACATGCACAACACCAAGGATCAAGTAGGACTTTATTAAGCTTGTAACGTTTGGCTTGGGTGAAGGTATGACAAAGGATAATAATTTGGCTCAAATCACCCACAAACACATAAATCATTCAAGACTATGTAGAGCTCAACCCTATAACACAACTTTATTTCAATTCAACAGGTTATTCCCCCAAACTTATTTAGAACACTCAATCTTTTTTTTTTTGTAGAAAACAAAAAGAAACTACACTCCCACACTTTGTTGTTTCATTCTTTTAAGAACACTTAAGGGTATAGATCTCTTATTCTTCTTCTTTTGTTTTTTTTTTCTTTTTTTTTCTTTTTTTTTATTACACTTCCCCTCCCCCACACTTAAACAACACATTGTCCTCAATGTGTAAGTACGTTGATGATAAGTACAGATTGGCTTTTTTTTTTTCTTTTTTTCTTTTTTTTTATAAACATAATAGAACTCACTTGCATTACTCATGACACATCCCAACCTCCTCTAACTTCCCAAAACCAGAACATAGCTCAGAATTTAATTGTGAATGATCTACATGCTCATAGGTACGGGATAAACTGTTTGGAACAAATTCATTTGAGGTTAGGAAATCTTTTAGTGAGTTAACAAAGAAAAAGGCTTACAGAGGCTCAAAGGGGTAACTAGGGATCAATTTCAGTCAAGATTGGCTATTAAGGCTCAAACGGTCCAAAGATGGCCTAAATCATTTCCCCAATGTTTCACAGTCTAGGATTTCACCTCGAGTGACCATCAAACAAGTTCTAGAATTCATTGAAATCTGAAGAAACGTTTAAATTACATAAACTTTCTCTAAGTGAACAAATAACTCAGTGATAATGGCTTAGTGCTCAATGTTGCGCAAGGAATCAAAGGCAAAGCGAAAACCAATAAACATTTCAAGCACACAGATCCATGCATTATTTATCATTTTCCAAGAGTTATTCTCAATTCAATCAGTATCTTATCATCGACCCACAAAATGCAAGAAAAGAGATACGTGGTGTTGTTACACTTGAGTCAAGATTGTATATTTCAACAATCCTTAGGACTAGTAGCCCGCAGACTTAAGGTTTCCAGCCTATATACCTTTATTATGAAGAACAAAACAAGAAACAAGACACTTCAAACAACATGAAATAAACAAATTATAAAGTTATTAAGGAAGAATACGTTTCAAGGGTTAAGGAAACCCCATATTCTGCCATTCTCAGGTTTTTCTACAATTTTTTTTTTAAATCGAAACTGATAAAGATAAAAACACATAACAACTCTAAATTACACAAAACTAAACTCACTCATAAAATAACAAAGTTCAACAAGCCAGCAAACAAAAACAAGTCAGTTAGAATGGGTCTAAAAAGTTTAGAAGTTAGCCTCCTTATTCAGCCATTATGGATTGAAGAGATCCAGAATGCGTTTCAAGAGAACTTGAACTTTTTAAGCCACCACTCTAAAAACCGAGATTAGAAAATATTCCCTGGGACGAAAGAAATAACCTGAAAAAGCTCAAAAGAAACGACATGAAAAATCTCAAATAAACACACTAAAAAGAAAGCAAACAAAAACGAAGCAACCCAGCAAATAGCGATTACAGATGGAGGGTTAAATCCAGTTGACGCCTTTTGTTGCCTTCTCCAAA
>SNVD02009904.1:0-41111 GCA_013180625.2 Boswellia sacra
ACGTCCTGTTATTTATTGGATTTTCACAGTGCCTCTATAACCTCTTAATTTCCTGAGTTGTCCTTGTTATCTCATGCCTCCTGCCAATGCATATTTTATCTGTATACTGTTTTATTTATCCAATTCCAACATCATACTTAACGACTCATAATTTGATTACAAAATCTTATAGAATCATAAATTTACACATGGTACTGAGGAGGAAAAAAAGAGGATGGATTTATTTACATGGTAGTTGATTTTAGTCAATTCAAAATTTGACCAAAAAAAGAGTCCTCATGCAAGAAATGAGTTAACTTCCTGGATGGAAAAAAGTCTCAAATATAATTTCTCTTAAACATAGCAAAAGTATCTTCTCAACAAGACTACTATTTGCTTCGACTGGAAACCAACAGTTTCAAAAACTTTGAAGCTAAATTGCAACATATCACACGACCATGATAACAGAGAAATAGAACCGCAGAGAAATTATCAAGAAAAAGATCCTAACCTCACACGCAAAAGTCTGTCCCACTCATTTTCTTCAGTACCAGTTACAACATTATCCTCCCTCTTTTCAGAACCTTGTGCACCAATATCTTCGGCTGCAACTGCAGGTGGTTCAGCTCCCCCTTGTTCTTCTGTTGTTTCTTCATTCCATTCCAAGGACTGCTTGTGAAAATTCCAGATAACTTTTAATTATAAATGTCTCAATATATCACATTATTTGCATTGAATCTTAGATCAGAAACATTACACAACTTACCACCTAAGAACAATAAAGTAAGCCATTTTGCATAAGTTACACATATATTTGTTTTTCATTGTTTTGATTAAAGAAGCTGGACATTTGGGTTCTATTTCTTTGCAGTGGATATCTGGTCCATTGGTGCTTCGCCTACATATGTTATTACATTATTAATACATCTTGTCTTTCCAATTAAAAAAAAAAAACAAAACAAAAACAAAACAAAACAAAAAAGAGGAAAATCTTAATTATACGAGGAACTTTGATTTAATGCCTCTTGTTTGCACTTATATTTTCTTGAGACAGAACCGTGTTATGCAATTCACAATCCCGAAAATTTCAGTCACTATAGGGGTAATCTTTTATTATCTAATGTTAAATAACATCCACTACACAGAAACATCACCTCCCTCTCCATGGTGTAATTCACATGGCAGCTGAGAAATTTGGCTCAAACTAATCTCCCTTTTTATGGAAAAGCAAAGAAAAGACTTGACTTTTAGAACCTTTTAAAACTAAGCCGAGAAGAGAATTTTGACTTTTCAGTTATACATGGCACTACATTTTTCATGATATTGTGTCATACTTAAGTAGCATACCCTATTAATGTGATAGGCACCCAAGCACCATGGAGAACCACACCCCAAAAGCTAGCTGTTAAGGTGGGAGAGCCAGGCACTTAAATACCCCATCAAGCAGCCCATACTACCCGATGTGGGGCTTTGGCATCCCATAATACCAAGGTCCCTATCAATTGCCCCTCCCCGAAAAGCCGACGTCCCGGCGGCTGCACTCGGTAGTACTTCACTCGGCTCCGCGCCAGTTAGAACCCTCCGCCGGTAACCCTCTCCGATCCATCAAGCACTGGCTCTGATACCAAATGATAGGCACCCAAGCACCATGGAGAACCACACCCCAAAAACTAGCTGTTAAGATGGGAGAGTCAAGCACTTAAATACCCCATCAAGCAACCCATACTACCCGATGTAGAACTTTGGCATCCCATACTACCAATGTCACTATCATAATGGGAGTACTCAAAATATTTCCAAGAAAAAGTAAAGAAAATTACAATTACTATAAAAATGACTGCAGTGGTAACTAACTTTTTGGCAATTCATACAGAAGTCTTTATCATATTGTTAATCATGCCATCATTTCCTCTTTAAACTAAGATTGGATCTCGGTCACAGATTTCTCCCAAAGGCTTTCTAAGTCGACTACTTTGTTTTTGTATTAATAATGAGTTGAAGTATCATATAAAAATTCTTTTATTTTTCTACCAGGAGAAAGAGAAGATTCGTACGTCTTAATACGAAAGATAGCACAAAAAAGAGCAATCCTAGATCATAAAAGGATTTCCAAAACTGTATAAAATTCAGCCCATAGTCGATGAACAACAAAAGAACCCAAGCCAAGAAAACAGAAACCCTTCCCTGATTTCGGTATTGACACTTCCTAGTTTTGATTAATAAAGAAAAAGTAGACTTCCTTAAACTTTTAAGAAATAGAAGCCCAGCATGAGAGTGATTCAAACATAAAATCTTCCAAGGAAATATGCTAGTAAACAAGAAATGATTAAGAAAACTTTCAAAGATGGTTGACCGAGGACTTTATTTTCTACTTGGTATTCCTTATTTTTAAGTTGGACCAGAATTTCTTTTTTAGGTATCTTTCTATTTCCTACAAGTTGATATTTATTTTCCTAGTTGAAGTTTATTTCCATTTTAAATAGGATTCGTCCACTATGAATAAAGGCTATAGCTGTTTTGTTTATCAAACTTGGTTACGATTAATTATTGACCATTTAAGTACTTTTTCCTTGATCTCTATCCAAAACTTCCTCCCCTTTCTTTAACCATATTGATGTAAAATGAATTCTTGTTATTTTCTAGCAAAGATTTTATTAGAATTTTAAGTAAATGATGGTTACTTTGATTGAATCGGATTTATTACTTGATCAAAATAGGAAATTTTTCACATGTACCATCAAAAGTACATGTTTGGTCAAGCTTAAGCTTTAAAAGTTCCCGGTCATGTTTAACCTAAACTGCTATAGTGCAGACTGAGACACAATGACCACCAGTTACAAAGAAGTTTTCTGAAACAAATGGCATCAGATCACAAGTTTTATAATTGTTTTATTTGAATCCAACAATAAAATACTTTTATGATGTCAAGCAGCAGCTGATGAAACAATTGCCATATAAAGAGACTGAGCACATTGTAAGACCAAGCATAATACCTCACCTTTACAGAGCCAAGCATATCATTTTCCATATCCCCTTCAGCAATATCAGTTGAACCAGACTGAAGATTTGTACGGTCAAGCAATTTTAATATTGCATTTTCATCCCACATGATCTTAGTGCTACCTTCTGTACATTTGTCTTTGTACACATCCCCTAGACCACCACCCCTCTTCCTGTGCTTATGTTCGAGATCTCTCACCGCCTCTTCTATGTTGCAATTATTTTCACTCATATCTTTACCATTAATACCCGGAGAATCATTAAATAACTCTTCTGTTCCCCATCGTAGAATATCTTCCACCTCCTTTTGGGATCCAGATTTATTCACAAAAAGCTGATCAAGCATCAGTTTCTTTTTTGCAAGCTGCAAGATGCGCTCTTCAACACTAGCACGAACAACAAGCCTGTATACTAAAAGTCTATTTGATTGTCCAATTCGATGTGCCCTATTCATGGCTTGGATATCAGCATGAGGATTAAAATCAGAATCATAAATAATGACAGTGTCAGCTGTTGCTAAGTTAATCCCAAGGCCACAAGAACGTGTTGATAACAAGAAGACAAATCGACTTTTATCTTGATTAAAACGTGTTATTGCTGCCTGACGATCAGCCACTGAAACAGATCCATCTACTCTTTCATAGGTTTTAGGTCCAAATTCTATAGTCAAATAATCCTCAAGAATATCTAGAAGCTTGGTCATCTGTGAAAAAATAAGAACTCTATGACCTTCCTTATACAATACCTTAAGCATGGAATGTAACAGAGTCAACTTTGCTGAAGCTTTTATCCGCATTTCATGAAGAAACTCGACTGACCCAGTATCAGGCTCTGTACCTGGAATGAGATATGGATGATTGCAAACCTTTCTTAACTGCATCACAATATTTAACATTGATTGTTGTGCCACCCCTTTCCCAATATTCCGCAATATCTGATAATTCTTAGTCAGCATTGCACGGTAATATTCAGCTTGGATGGATGACAACTCAACAGGGACCATTCTTTCAGTCTTAGGGGGGATGTTTTGCATGGCGTCCTTTTTAAGCCTCCGAAGCATATGTGGGGCAACAAGTTTCTTCAATTCCTCCACTTTTTGGGTAGTTGTGAGATCATTAAATTTCTCCTCAAATGAAGATAATGAAGGAAAAGAAGCTGGCTGCAAAAAATTCAGCAAATTATACATCTCACCAATGTTATTCTGAAGAGGTGTACCAGTCAGCAGGACCCGGTGTTGGAAGGAGAACGTATTGAGCAAGCTGAACAGCTTGCTTCCTGAGTTCTTCAGACGATGACCCTCATCAACCACCAGAACTTCCCAAGGAACTCCACGCAAATGAGAAGAATCAGCAAGAACCATTTCATAGGTTGTTAACAAGACATTAAATTTATAGGAAGATGTTTTTCTATTCAGCTTCTCAGTAGCATGCCATTCATATTGCCGAATTATGGCTCTCGCTTTAGCACACCCATGGTACTCTACAACATTCAAATTGGGAGCCCATAATGCAAATTCAGAAAGCCAGTTAGGCATCGTAGAAAGTGGAACCAAGACTAAACAAGGTAGTTTGGCTTTGAACTCAAAATACAACGAAGAAATAAAGGCACAAGCAGACACTGTCTTTCCTAGACCCATCTCATCAGCAAGAATCACATTTTTTGATTTATGCCAGCACCTCCGCAACCAATTAAGTGCTTCAAGCTGATGGGGAAACAATGAACCTCCTTTCAGTTCCTCAGGTTGCTCTGAGAGAGCAACAATCTCGCTTTGCTGACAATCACTCTTGCCCCTTGGTAAATCATCCTTAGAAGCATCTTTTTCTAATGTTTGGCATTCAAACTGATCAAACAAATCAATCAAGCGTGAAGAATTTTTAAGAGCAGGTTCATCTAATCTTTCCCAAGTGCATTCATCATAAGGAAGACCTGTCCATTTTACAAAAGCTTCACGTGTACCATCTTTCGAAGTGCGGAGAGCAATTACCCGTTGAGGCTGCTTCCACCTTTCCTCACAGATATTTATCACAGCTGTTCCATACTTTGCCTTGTAATTTTCAAGTTTTCTCTTAGCCAGAACTTTAAGTTGGGATTCAGTAATCCAACTATTATGTATATGCGACTTCCCTACCCACTTGACTAAAAATTCATACGATATTTTCTCTTCATTAACATGGGCAGATTCGGCAACAGCAGGCTCCTGAACTTTGTCCTCAGCACTGCCAGTCATTCTAATTTCAGCATCCACTCCTTTCGTGTCCATAGTTTCAGGTGAAGAATGAGTCTCGCATACTGTAGAACCATCATCATTTTTCAAAGTAACATCTGCATTCTCCTCCATCATCTTCTCATTTCCTTCTCCTGAAGCCTCAGTGCTTACCGCAGATTCATATTGATCTTTACCATTTATTGCAGCAGAACCTGAATCTTTATCATCTTCTCTCAATAAATCCACTGCATTTCCTTCTTTGCATTCTTTGTTCACAGATCTTCTGTATACATGTATTTTGTCCACTCTCATTTCCTTCTTCATCCTTTCCTCCTCATCAGGACCTCTGATGACATTAGGAGAACCCTCAGCAAGATTATCTGCCACTCCTACATCTAGATCAATATCACACGCAGAAGTTTCCTCCATTTTGTTTTGGTTTTCTGACATTGCCAAATCATCGGAGCGCAGGTGATCTGCAACCGTCACAGATGTGTGACGTAAAGAGCTTGCATCATCCCCTTGAATTCGGCACCCCAGAACTCGATCAACCTATGAATAAAAAATAAAATCCTTATACTATGTTCAGCAATTTGATAAAAATGTAAAGGACATGGTAAGTCTATACCATTGAGATACAGAAAGGAAAAGAAAAGACAGCTACCTCTACATATATAAATATTCCACTGTTAAAATTTGGGCTAGTCAATTGAAAGAAAACTGTATCTAATCATTTTACCGTTGCAACCAATCTATGTGAAATAATATAAGAATATTCTAAAAGTTTGTATTTGCTTATAACTCTCATGAGAAGTCAACAGTTTCAAGTCATTTCTCTTTGCCATTCACATTCCCCATTTATAATGAAAAAGATAAATGAAATTCTAAGAAATCACTTATGCTTTCTTTTCCATTACGATATAACATGCAAATACTGGTTAATACGAACTAACTTTTTCCTCTTTTTTCCTTTCAAATAACCTTATCAGAGCAAAGTGTTTATGTCAAAGACAATTTACTCTAGAAGCGAAGTTCTTTTCCATATTTAACAGACTAACGCAAGCAGATTCAAATACCTGCTGAAGTTCCAAGGAAACACTATCATCGCACTTCAGTGTTTCATCCACATGAACCCCTCCTTTCTCTGACTCCTCTAATGAGTGTTTTGTTTCCTGTGGAAGCTTATGATCCAAAAAAAGAAAAAAGGAAAGAAAATTATTAAAACAATCACAATGCTAAAAACAACTGTGAATATAATCAAGCAATGAGGAAAATGGTCTAAATAACCAGCATGGGGAATCATAATAATCCATTAAAAAAAAAAAAGGAAGTTACCTCCTCTCTTCTCCCAGCATCTGAACTCTTGGTTCTGACATCCTCCTCTGACAAAGATACAGAGACCCCATTATTAACAGTTTGCCTTTTCTCATGCAGCTTGCTAGTTCCAGGACTCAAAGTATTTGTTTTGGACCTACGTTTTTTAGAAGAACTAGCAGACCGTTTTTTCTTGTCAGTCCTATGCTTCTTTTGGCTGTCTTCATTATTGACTTCAAGTTTTCTTTTTCTAGGTTTGTCTGTGGCAGCACCAATTGCAAGGACGAATTTAATTCCTGGAGATCCATTAGTACAGGACAAGTCATGCTTCTCCTCTGAAGCATCATCATTTGGCTCTGATCTTGTAACTCCAGAATGAGAGAGGACTTCCTTGGCAGGAGGGAGTTTTCTCTCAACAGGAGAATCTGTTGCAGACTCATTAAGTTTTTTTTCATCATCAACATTCAAACTTGATGAACTACCCTCTACAGGAACACCAAGGGATGTATTACTTGCCTTGGTGCTACATGATACATCTATTTGGGTAGAATCAGTTTTCTTCTCTAAGGGTTTAATTCCCAGAGTTAAGACCGATTTTCCCTTGCTTGAGGACCTCCTTTTAGCGAGGACAGAGCTTCCAAATATCTGGGATACTTTGTCGGTGCCACATGACTTGATCCCACTTTGAGATTTTATGGTGATTATTTTTGATCTAGCACGCTTTGAAATGGAATCCAGGTTGCTGATGGGCTTGAAATGATCACTTTTCTGACTGCACTTTGGGCATTGCCATTTTCCATTTGGAATGCGCTTCAGGTAATATTCAACACCAAAAAGAAATTAGAAAGAGAGTAAAAATCACTGTTTATTAACACTTAATCATCTACCCCAAAAAAAATTAATAAAATGAAACAATAAAACCAAGCCACTAGCATATTATAGGTTAAGTGACCATACCTTAAGAGGTGGATCAAGGCACTGAAGGTGATAGGTTCTGGGACAGCTATCACAACACAACAAGTTACCACCAAGATCACAGATCACACATTCATAGTAATACTGGAAGACCAAAAAAATTCACATAGACACATAAGTCAATCAGTTATTCAAGGCTAAGAAAATTATCAAGAGTATAGTAAACACATAAACGGAAGACTATTTCTTCAGCAAAAAATGACGTTATATATATCAGACTCCAGTTCCCAGTTCACACTCAATGTAGCAAAATAATTATGACCAACTTCTAAAAATGATAGGCAATAACAACTGGAGCAACTTCTATGCAATAATGATAATAGTACCAGTAAAACTTGATCACAATAGTGTGCAGACATATGAATTGGAAGGCCGAAGGCCAATTGAAAGAAAAAGAGTTTTGGGACTCTCAATTGAAAGAAAAAGATTTTTGGGACTCTTAATGGACAAAACCAAAAGATACAAGAACAACCTTCCATAGAGCACAAAAGAGCTAAAAGAAATCCAAGAAAGCATGCATGTAAGACAATAAATTTGAGAGATTAGGGAATAATCTACACAAACAGCTAGTGTCCTGTAGAAAAATAATATAAACCCAACAGCTCTTGAATCTAAATTCTAAGATGAGAAATAACAACGCCTCTCTCTAACAATCAAAAATAACAAACAAGTCCAATGGAGCATAATGGCAGAGTGTACTCAGCATAACTAAATTCCACAGTCCTTTAGAGGTTTTTTTAATGGACAAATAAATATATTTTCACCATTCCCCACTTTCATATGTTAAATTAGCTACCTTAGCACATTCCCCCCCGCTACTAACTTTTACTGCCATCAAGCTCAGAGACAGAGATCATCAAAATATTCTCCCTTTGTGCTAAAGTTTATTAAAGAACACCTCTGTGCTACAGTTTATTAAAGAGCATATATGCATAGGGATCAAGCTACATTATTCTTCATATTGAAGTTTGCAAAGTGTTTTTAAGTCAGTTTACCTTCCCTGAGCTTAACATAACTAGCAAGTGTATTATGTAAAAATATGATACACTTCTTATCATTTCTTATACAATAGCATAAAGTCATGTATAAGAATAAAGTCAACAAGAAAAATTATGAAAGAGAATTAGCAATTGGGAATGCAAATGTTAGAAGGAAAGTGATATGAAGATCCTCAAGCACACAGTCATGAATCCAGACAAGTGCATAGCACTATATAAGAAAGTCAAAATTAAATTTAATCTCAGTATCAGAAAAAACAGTAAATTGTGTAAAGTCACTTCCTCTTAACTTCTTTCTTGCTTTTTTCTTTTACATTTTCTGACTTGTAAAATAAATTCTAAGTGTCTTATAGAATAGGCACTGCTGAATTTCGTCGAGTGTAATGTATTCATGATAATCTTCCAGCATGGGAATTGAATTGGTGGAGAAATAGCAAAGCTCTTTTTCAACACTTGCTCAATCAAAAATTTGATAATTATGTAAAAGCTTCGAAACATCACCAAGATATAGATTCCTAGAGAAGCCATTTTTCATCCAGGATTCTCATGACATAGGCAAAAAAAATCCAATGTAACAAATTCATTAAATGGTAAAAAATATATAAAAGAGTAGATGTGACAATGTGCAATAAGAAGAAGAGATGACTTACCCCATCATTTCCTTTCTTCTTGGATGAAGATCGATCAGAATTTATTCCAATCTTCAGCCTGCGTTTAGTGGAAGAGGTATTCTTTGGAGTTTCTGAGCCACCCAAGTTCTCTTCTTTACCATTGGATAGATCAGGGCCAGAAGGAATTTTTCTTCTTTTTCGCTTCAAGACCCAGTTTCTATTAATCATTTTACTAGTCGATGAATTGTTATCCTTCATCTTCTAGTGATGGGTCTTACATTGTCTCTAACAGTGACAGTAAGCAAACGTTATGACTCAATGAAGAAGCTGAAGCATCAAAGGTCCTCAATAACAATCCCAGATTCCACAAAGTCTAAAAAAACTGCTCCTGCACTTCAATATGACAAAAATTGCATAGAGAAGCAAAAAAAAAAAAAAAAAAAGTGGGGAACACAAATCAGAATTTAACTCTGTGGTCAATAACCTGCATACCACCTACATCAACACTGAACCATTCAGAGGGAAAACTATTCGTAACTACACTATGTGAAAGAATTTTTTATATTAGACTAGCAGTTTCCATGCTTTTGGATTTTAACGCACCGGAAAAAACCAACCTAAAAGGATGCAAGAAATTCACAGAGTCACAGAAGATATCCATCGAAGTTTAACTTCAGTTAATGATGCTAAACAACAGGTGAGAAGACATCGGAGTTTAATTTTATAAACAAGTATTACTAACATAGTCAAACCAGATGCCACATAGAACATATTAATAAAACTAACAAAGAGCTTCAGGAAACCAACATCAAGATAATTAATGCATGGAAATCATATTTGTATTTACGAAAATTCACAAGACAGATTTTAAACTTTAATTTTATGCTAAACACCAAATCTGAAGATAAGTTGAGCCAATAGATTGTAATCTCCATTCATACCCATATGCTTAGCATTCAAATCACAACAAAAGTTAAGTAGACGGAAAGATAAATAAATTAGCTAATATAGAGTCTTTCATATTGATTCACATGAATGACACACTTAAGACTATAGTAGAAACTAAAGGAGATTGTAGCGAGTATCTAGATATTGCAAACGCTAGAAAAATTGAATATGGAGTTAGTCAACATGATAAGACACCAAGCTCTCATTTCACTCTAGAGTTTTACTCAGTAATGATCAAAGCAGATGCGAAATGACACTAATGTAAAAATTCTGGACCAGCTGAACACAACTAATTAAATGCATTCCAGGTCTTGCAAACCAACGCATAGCTTAATCAACTAATTTAATATGGCAATGGCATTAGCAAAGCAAACAGCTATATAGTACATTCCTGTCTACCAAATCTGAATCGTTACTTCTGGAAGAGAATCGTAAGTTACAGACAAAGAAAAAAGTAAAGAGTAGACTAACACATTACTCTCGAATAAAGTAAACAGAAAGCATGTTGTTAAATCCAGTCCAACACATTTATCATCGATTTCCTCATCAATTGCCCAACAATAACCACAAAATCTTCCACAATTGAACAATCAAGCCCCAAAAACTTAAACAAGTCGACACATTCAACCCAAACTAAACCCAAAACCCCATTACAGTACCCACATACAAAACCCAATTACAAAATCGTTAGAAACACCTAAACTCAAAACCAATAAACAGCAATTCCAGAAATTGAAAAAGCCTAGGCCAGCAAAAGCAGAACAAAATCAGCTGAAAATGGAAAATAAAACAAACCCGGATAAGAACACACCAAAGCAGAAGCATAAAACAAGGAAACAAGCAGTACCCAGATGAATTAAGAAGCTCACCAATCTTCCCCTTCTGTATGCGGATCAAAAGGAATCAATACAATAGCAGATAACCAAACCAAAATTGAGAGTAGAGAGTCTAGGAGCGATGCCCAGATAAACCCAGACAGAGATTAGGGCATAGACGCTAAGGAGAGACGATGGGAGATACGAGAAAGCGAGAGACAGAGAGAGAGAGAGACAACAATAAATAATAAATATTAGAGAGAGATAAGTGTTGTGTTTATTTATAGAGAGAGAAAGTGGAGTTTTTGTGTGTGTTTTGTAGAGAGAGAGAGAGAGAGAGAGAGAGAGAGAGAGAGAGCAAACGATACGGATTCGCCGGGGTCATAGGACGCTCTGACATGGCAGTGCATGAGAGACAGAACCAAACCTCCCTCCCAACACATCTACCCAACCACTCGCATCTCGCCACGTGTCCCCCCAATTTCCCTTCTCCCCATTTCCCCCTGTCTTGCTCTCATACAATATACTCGCAGAATGAGCGCCACCAGACTCTGATGAAACCTCCTTTACTCCCCTGCTCGCCGCAATCAATTGCTTCCAATGTGTTTGATGAAATGCCTCACTTTCTTTTTTCTTTTCTTTGGCACTTCTCATTTGCAGCCTTATTTTACTTTTTCTCTCTTTTGTTTCGTCGTTGTCGACCTTGTTGTTTTGTTTGTTTACTTTTTAACTTTTTCTCAATTTTTATTTTTATTATCATTAGCATTAGCATTGGGTTTTCTTTGGAGAACGAGATCTCTTTACAAAGAAAGCAAAGTTGGTGGATGCATTACATATGCATGGACTTGGAGATTGTGTTGTGTTGAATAGATTTGGATTTCCATATTTAGTAGTAAAAGACGTTGGAAAAGCTGAAGTAAAAACCTCAACTTGTCATTTTGTTTTTTTTTTTTTTTTTCAATACATCTATGTATGTTGGAACCTTTGTTCTACTGGGTGTGTTATTTATGGTAAACGCATGTCACCTGATGTCATCCTATGCAGGAAAATATTCCATTATAAAAAACAAAAGAGTAGTTTTATTCAGCTTTTATTTTCCTTCTCATTAAACTCATCTTAAAATTAAATAAAAATAAAATTATAATAAATAAGATAATTAATATAAAGTAGATAGACTTAACAAAAACTTTTATTCTTTTCTTATATATTTTTATCATTTTCTCTTTTCTGTTCTTCTCAAGTAAATTTCATTATCTCTTCGTCTGACCAATTTTTATGTTTTCTTTGTAATAAAAATTTATTTATCTTTTTTTCTCTTTAAATATGCACATAACTTCGATTTAAACACCAAATCATTTATTTTTGTTTTTTTCTCTCCCTTTCCATTACCAGAAATAAAAAATATATATATTTGATTGATTAATTTTTTTATGAACTTGGAGAATTCAATAATATAAGGAGAAACAATTATTTACTATTAAAAATAATAATTTATTATGTATAATTGATAGTATCATTTAAATTTAAAAAATGCAATCATTACAAAAAATTGAGAAAAAAATCAAACGCCATTGTTACAAATAAAATTATAAGTTAATTAAGTTTACCATAAAATAAGAGGCGGTGATAATGAGATAAGAAATAAGGGTCAATTAAAAATTAAATGATAACTTAATTAAAGCTTACCATATGAAAGTTATTCTAAATCAAATTAGACCATCATTAAATAAGAGTTAGTGGCTAATAAGGTGAAAAATAAGGGTTGAATAGAACTACTCTTATCAAAATTGTATTCTGCACCCATTATGAAGCATGTATATTACCTATAACACGAAAAATTAAATCAATCCAAGCCGAAATTTACAAGTTGGTTTGGATTATAAAATGAAAACTCAAATTTTGTATGGTTTGGGTTGGGTTAATTTTTTCAAAATCGAACCCATCCAAAACTCGAAATATTCATTTTCATACACAACAATTATTAGTTTTAGTGTTTCATATTTATTTGTCTCTTTTATGTGTTGTCCTAACAAATTTAAACATGTTTATTTTCATTTGCTTGGACTATTTGGTTGAAGATTTTAATAATGTTTGTAATCCTTTCTAATTTTCTATAATGTAGATAATGTTTAATGTTTAGTAGTTTGCAAGATATGTATTGTTGATAATAAATTATTAAGGTTTTATGTGCATATTTTTATGGACTTTAGTAACAATGACATGTTAATGTAAACAGTTAGTTCTGATATATTTTTAATCAACAAATAAAAATTAAAATAATTATTTTTATTATTTTAGTCTTACCCAATTAACCCAACTCGAACAAAATTTTTTTGAGCGTGTTTGCATTCACTTGAGCTTCTTAACTAGCCAAAAGAGCTTTTTTTTTTAATATCAAAAGCTATTTTAATATTTTTTTGTGTCATTTAGCTGCCGCCTGAGAAGAGCTTATGAATCACAAAAAAAAAAACTCTTTATGTCTACTCGGAGAAGTCCAAAGTTGAGGCTTTTGACAAAAAAAAACTCTTTTTAAGGTTTTTTAAAGTTTTAAAATGTAAATGATACCATCATTTAATTTTAAATATTTTATTTTATTCATTCCTTATAACAAAAATCTATTTTGATAATTTATTTATAATAAATACTTATATAATTGTCCTATCAAAGAATCAATAACTTTTTTTATAAAAGCTCTACTTGTAGAAGCTCTACTTAAAAAACATCTACTTTAATAAACTTTACTTGAAGAAGCTGAAACAAATAAGTCCTCATTTGGTTTTGTTTGGTTTGGTTTGGGTTTTTATTGTGAGTGGGTTGGTTTGGGTCTTATTTTGACTAATCCAAAATTTTTTGTTTGGTTTAGTTAGGTCAAAAGACATCCAAACCGATACATGCAAACCTGTTTTATAATATAAAGTCAAAATTGTTTATAAACCAATAAAAATCATGTTAATAAAGAATTAATATCAATTTATTATTATTTATAAAAAATATTTGCAAAAACTAGGAGTTTTTAAGAAATCACAATATTTTTAAATTTTTAAATGTGCTAAACAAATCTAATGTTTACAAATTTATTACTTATTTGATACCTTATTCAACATATCAGATTGAAAAATTAATTAAGTAATATAAAAGAAAGAAATATGAAAAAATAATCAAGTTAAAGAGGCTTTTTTTTTTACTTTAATAAAACGCTAATTTTTTATTTATTAGTCAATATCAACTATAAAAAGACAAAACTATCTTTCTAAATAAATTGGTTAAGTTATTAGACAACACTCTATGTCGAGTTCAACATTATTGACAAAACTTTTCATTAGCGGCTCGACAAAAGTCCCTAGTTGTATGACAAAATTGCTTCAATTCTCCAAATGCAAATGTGGTACTCAATACCTCAATGCTTTACTTGACAAACATCTAACATAGCTTGAAATTTGTGTAGTAAATTTGAGTTGTTTAACAATTTGAAATGTCTCAAAAAATTGAAATATTTATTTTATATAATACATTGTATGTATGTCATGTTTATGTAAATGTGTGTTTATATGTACTTTAATATTTAGCAGGTGGGCTTAATGAATAGGATTGGGAAACTTAAGCTCGAGAATTATTCTTTTGGGTTTAAGTTGTATTTTATTGGACTTATACTATATTATATTATCAGGTTGGGTTGAAATTTTATTGAACTTGAATCAAGTTATAATTATTTGATTTGGGCTATTATTAGGTAGGCTTGGATTTGGATATGTGTGGGCTTAGATCTATTGTACTTTCAGGCCTAAATATATTAAAAATGTTTATAAAAATGGATAATATGTTAGGGTGTTATATGATATTTGCATTGAGCCTATGGGTTATGGTTAATTATGCACCTATATAAATTGTGCTTCAGGTTTTAGGAGAGATATTTTTCTCTCATTTTTATAAAAGAGGAAGAGAAAGCTAAGGAAAAAGACAAGAAAAAGAAGAAGAGGAGGAAAAGAGAAGAAGAAAATTGGGTAGTTTGGCTTTGGAAACTAGGCAAGGGATTTTAACTTTACATTTGCTTGAAATTGCATTTTTATATGATTTTTTATGTAGTTTAATGATAGATATTGACTAATTCTGAATGATGTTGAGATAATATACAATATATATAGTTTCAATGATGTTATATGTATTGCATTTGTTGGAAAATGATGAAGTGAACTTGTCGTGAATAGTAAATTTGTGAACCGGTATTGTGTATGAGTGATCTAATGTTAACTGGCATGTATTTCTAGAAATTTCTCTTTGGTTTGAGAGATATGTTAAGCTTTCTATTGCTACTAATTTCACTTAATTTAGTTGAGAAATGAATTTTTGAAGAAATCTGTTATATGCTAAGTTTTCCCCTGTTTACCTGAACCAGAAAAATGATTTTGTTAAACTAAATCCTATGGTAAGCGATTTCGGAGATTTTTCTTTTGTTTATGAAAATAAATGTTGACATTCCCAATCCCACTGATTTCACTTGATTTGGAAGAGAAATTGATTTTTAGTGAATTTTTGAAAAAACCTATTTTGTATTGAGATTTCCCCTATTTGTCCGAACTAGCAAAATATTTTTGTAAAACTGTGTAAGTTGATGAGTTTTTTGGGAAATTCGTTTTTGATTTAGAAAATATAATCTCAAGCTTTGAAATGCCACTAGTTTCATTGAATTTGGCTTTAAAATGGATTTTTGGATAATCGTCTAATTTGTTTGCTTGAATCTAGAATTTTCATTATTTATCCAGACCAACTACATATTTTTGAAAACTAACATTTCTTAATGTGTTTTATTGAAAATCTTTTCATGGTTTTGGAAAATAAACACATCAAGCTTTGTTTTTCCACAGGTTTGGTTTTGTTTGGCCTTGAAATAAAATTTTGATGAATTTCCTAAAATGCTTGCCAAAAACTGAAATTTTTGTTGTCTACCCAACCAGCTATATATTTTTGTAAAATTTACCAATTGGATAATGATCTTGGGAAACCAATATTTTTACCTTATAATATACTCAATAATCTTTTTTTTTCAAATTGTATCACTTCAATAGCATTTTCGTACAATTTTAAAGAATTTTCTAAACTTGGTTGCAATATCTTGAAGTTTTATATTGTGCACCAATTGCTCTGAATATTTTGAGAAAACTGCATCAAATGGAAAGTCGTTTTACAAAACCAACATCTTGGTCTTATTTTACACTTAGCAAGCTTTCAATTGCAATTAGTTTTATTCAAATTGGATTTTTGTGTAATCCATGACAATTTTCAAAGTTTTCACTAGTTCAATGGATTTTCTCTTTATTTGGAAATTATGTTTGTTTGTCGGACTTGAGATAAGTGGTATTATGTGTGCTCTGAATCAAGGATCCAAATGGATAATTTGGATAGAGTGCGACTTGAGTCAAGTGGTATTATGTGTTCCTTTACGTAAGGACTTGAATGATAGTTTAGATTATGTTGGACTTAAATTGTGTTAATATGTATGCACCAGTTCAATGGTTTAGGATGTATATTGTTACTTGAGGTTCTCTGGATTAAGTGACATCATTGGCTATAGGTGGGTGTTGAACTATTATGATATGTGCCTAAGGGTAACACTAGGTAGTGGAATAGATTATCGTGAGCATATTTGTATATTTCTCCTTGGATTGTGCATGCGTAATTTGTAGCTTATATAGTTTGTGATGTTGGTTAATGGTATGTGTGATATAATGATGCATGGATGATGAATGATTCACATAGATGTCATGTAGGTTACTGAATGTGCATAATGTATGGCTACATGAATGGTAAACAATTGTGTGGTATGGGATGCTAGTTAATGGTTATATGCAACATGATGGTGTATGGATGATAATTGATATGTGTGATAAATGATATTGGTTATTGGATATGCATGGCACTTTGGTATATATTAGTGGTTGTTTTATGTGGCATATGAAATTGGCTAATAGATATGCTTATCCTATTAGTGAATGATGGCCTTTGATATATGTAGTTGGTGATATTGATTAATTGAGATGTACAATGTGTTGGTGTTGGACCTTGGATGGGTCACCTTGAATACGGATCCAAGGGGAACACAGACTTGAAAAATTATTAATATGTTGGTGTTGGATCTTGGATGGGCTGTCTGGAATACGGATCCAAAAGGAACACAAACATAGAAAATTATTGATATGTTATTGTTAGACCTTAGATAGGCCGTCTAGATTATGGATCCAAAGGGAATATAGACATAAAAAATTATTGATGTGTTGTGTTAGACCTTGGATAGGCCATCTAGAGTACAAATTCAAGAGGAACACAAGCAAAAAATTCTAGTTTTTGGCTTTAGATGGGCCATCGTGATACAGGTCCAACGAGAACACTCTATCGAGGGATTGATTTGTATATGCATTTGTATAAACTTATAAATAATGCTGAATGACATGAAGTATGTATTATTTAATAGATGTGCATGACTTATGGATAGTTAATAGCTTGAGTAGTCACCACTGCTCGTTTAGATAGATTCTTTAGCTTTGCATTATGCATGATATATTTGGATCTCCTCGGTTACAAAAAAAAAAAAGATACATTTGGACAAGGATAGTGTTTGACCTAAATGGCATGTGATATTGGTTATTGAGTGTGCATGAGGCATTTATGCGTATATGGTAAAGGAATATGTATGAACTCGAGTTGAGCAGTTTGGGTGTCTGTGCCAACTCAAGGAAACAGTATATTGAAATCAAATCTTTGCGACTTGAGTTGAGTGGTTTGTGTATGTGCTTAAGGATGTCAAAAATACTCGGGCGGGGTTGGGTACCCAGATCCCCAATCCAATCTTTTTGGGACATTACCCAAACTTTCAGAGAATTGGGCCGGGGATGGGGAGAGGAATCCTGGGGAAAGCCCGAGGCCAGGCAAGGGTTGGGGAGCTTGATTAAACATAATTTTAGATTTAATTGAAATTATGTTAAGGCCCAGTCCAATTCTAATTGAAATAACTGTTAACCCTAAGGCTACATGATAATTTTGATGATAACAATACACATTGATTTATTGAGGTATTACTAATATGTTTATTTATGTGCAAGAATAAGATTAATGAAATACTTGTAAAATCAAGAAGAGGCTTATTAAAATGAAGTGTTGAAGCTAAGGAGAAGACTACATGTTAAAGGCACCAAAGTTCAAGAACAATGTTTGATTCAAGGAATGTGACACATGAGCCTTTAGAAAGCTTACTCAATTAATAACATTTTATATGCTTTAAAGAAATTCAAATTTCAAGTGAAAGGTTGTCCAAATCATCATGCAATTTAAAGGACAAACAAAATCAGCTGACATGAGCACCAAATGCTATTTTGGACATATCTTGAGCTAGAGATATCTAAATGATTTGATTCTTAAGGCGTTAGAAATATGATTTAATGGAGTACATTTCACATTTTTTGAAGAAATTCAAACTTCAAATGGAAGGCTGACATAATCATCATGCAAATCAGTGGCATGACACAAAAAAGAAAAATCAACTAACATGAGCACTGAATGGTCTTTTGCCCATATCTTGAGATAAAGATATCCAAATGACTTGATTCTTAATGTGTTAGAAAGCTTATTCAAATATGCAGGTCTTTTATGTTTTGAAGAAATTCAAATGTCAAATGGAAGGCTGACATAATCATCATGCAAATCAGTGAACTGACACAAGAAAGAAAAATCAACTGACATGAGCACCGAATGATCTTTTATCCATATCTTATGATAGAGATATCCAAATGACTTGATTATTAATGCGTTGGAAAGCTTATTCAAATATGTAGATCTTTTATATGTTGTAGATTTTCAAATTTCAAACAAAACATTGACAAAAATGGTCGACAAAATTATAGTTTTTATGGTGGGCAGAAAATTTGGAGTTGGTATCTTCACTTAATTAAGTTCATCTCATTTGCCTATAAAAGGAGCCCTTTTCCCATGCATTCAACAAGAATCCATCAAGCAACAAATAAGAGAAATATCAAGTTTAGAGAGCTTTTATATTCTTTATCTACTCTTTGAGGAGAGTTGTACTTTTATTGTAAACAATTTTCTTTGTTCTCGTATTGTGGTGAGAGTGAGATCATTCTTGTAAAGGATAATAGTTATCCTTGAGAGAACTCTTGGTGTGATATTATCAAGAGTTATTGAGAGAACTCTTGGGGTGATGTTATCAAGGTTGATGAAAGAAGTATTGGTGAGGTTGTTCATCAAGCATGTTGTAAATAATTTTACAACTTAGTGGAAAGCCTAGCTTGTGGAGGAGCTAGGAGCCCATGGATGTAGGCAAGGTTTGTTAAACCACGTAAATTGAGATGACACTCTTTTTATCCCCATTCTCTTTAAATTTACTTACACTTGTGATTGTTTATTATTGGTATTCTCTTGATTGCATCTTAGAAAACTTCTAATTTCATCTTTATCACCTTTATTCTCAAAGAAAAGAGTGAACTAATTTTGATTTTTCAAGAAAAGTTTTATAAATCCATTTTTATAAATAAAAATCCAATTCACCCCCTTTCTTGGGTTGTCATATTTGGGTCAAGAAAAGTTTTATAAATCCATTTTAATGATGAAGATCTTACGATCTTCACAACAAAGCTAAAAAGAATTATTAGAAGAAACCAAGGATTCAAGAAGAATTCTAGAAGGGAGTACAAAGGGCAAAGCTCAAAGCAAGGTAAGAAAAATGATCAAATCATTTGCTATGAGTGCAAGAGACTGGGACATGTAAAAATGGATTGTCCATACTTCAAGAATCAAGACAAGAATTCCAAAGCAATGAAAGCTACAAATTGGGATCATAATGATGCTAGCTCCTCCGAAGAAGAAGAAGATTGCGAAGTGGCAAACATGTGCTTTATGACTTTAAGAGAAGATGAGGTAAGTGTTCTTCTTGATGCAAAGCGCCCTCCGATCCAGAACTTTGAGTTCAAGTGCAAACTCTCTCCTGAGCCCATCCAAATTGAAGTTGAATACGAGTGGATTCCAAAACGTTGCTCCAAATGTCGCAGGTTTGGTCACCGTTGTCCGGAACCGGCAAAGACTCCAGTCCAGGATAAGATTGAGGCTAGCACCTCTGATAGCACCCCTTCTGATGGTGCCCCTTGAATTCGGGTAAGGTTGCGACTGATGTCGCTGAGAGTTCCAAAGCTGTTGCTATTCCAGCAGATTCTTTAGTGCAATTGTGCCTCCTAAGGCTGCTACAGTTTCGAGCACAGAGTCAGTCTCAGAATCTGACTCTCTATCTCCTTTTGCGACCGACCAAGGTAAGCTTTTGGGTACTATCCATTGTTCAACCAATCGCGAAGCATCTGTTTCGTCAGGGCGGATAAACACAGGACCTCTTGAGACTTCTTCCTCCCGTTTTGAGCCTTTAAATAGGCTGAGTGATAAGGACCAATCTGATAGGATTGATCATACTCATACGGACACCCCAGCTACCCCGGTAAAGAAGGGTAAGAAGAAGAAAAACAAGAACGGCTGAAGCTCTTGTATTTTTATGATTTAGACCGTTTGTGGCCATTTATCATTTATGTTGGTAAGGCCGTTTATGGCTTTTTTACTTTGTTTTAGGCCGCTTTTGGTCTATATTTTTTGATCTTTTGTTGGATTGTGTGTTTGGACTTTACGTCCTTCTTGTAATTCTTGGGGTATGCCCCTCGGATTTTTGTACATTTTAATTTTTTTGGATTTATATTACTAAGTAACTTTTCCAAAAAAAGAGAGGTAAGTATTCTAAACTATAATCCTAAGCTTTCATATGATGAATTACTGGAAGCATTCCAAAATTTACATGTACATGTTGATAAACAAAATTCAAAAATCAATGCTTTCAAAAAGAAGTCAAAAATCATGTTAACACCATTAGAAGAGTTGGTGGAAACAAATGAAGCTTTAGAAAATGAAAATGAAATTTTAATGCAAAAAGATTTTGAAAGTTTAGAAAATCAAATACATTTATTAAAAATTGAAAATGAGATTTTGAAACAAAAGGATTTTGATAAATTAGAGAAAGAAAATGTTATTTTGAAAAAGGAAAATAATAACTTAATGAATATTGTTGATCGTTTTACAAAAAGCACAAAAAATATGAACTCAATGTTGCAAAACTAAAGGTGATTTTTTTTTATAAAAGAGGCTTATGATATAAAACTTATAAAAATCAGAAGTATCTTAAAAACTATTTTGCTCATGCATCTTTTAGGAATAATCATAATCATTCATGTACTTATTGTGAAAAAACAGGACATAAAGTGCATTCTTGCTATATTAAGAGAAATCATAATTTGAAACAAATATAGGTTCCAAAAAGTACTATAACTAACCCCGAAGGACCCAAAAACATTTGGGTACCAAAAAATCACTCTTTGAATGTTGATTGTAGAAACAAAGGAGTGGTAAACACAAGTGGTACTTAGATAGTGGATGCTCAAGCATATGACTGGAGATGCCTCCAAGTTCTCAAGATTAATCATGAAGAAAGGAGGATATGTGACCTTCGGTGATAATGCCAAAGGAAGGGTAATCAGACATGGTGATATTGGTAACCCTTCTTTACGTATTATTGAAAATGTTTTGCTTGTTAATAGTTTGAAACATGATTTGATTAGCATTAGTCAATTGTGTGATAAGGGATATTTTGTTGCTTTTGAGCCTAATAGATGTATGATTAAGGATGTTAGTAACAATAAGACATTATTTATTAGTAATAGATATGGTAATATTTATACAATTGATATTGATGTTAATAATCATGTAGAAAAGTGTTTTATTGTTAACATGATGCTTGATTATGGCATAGAAGATTAGGTCATGCTAGCATGGACATAATTTCAAAAATTTCTAAAAATGATTTAGTTAATGGTCTTCCAAGAATAAAATTTGAAATGGATAAGATTTGTAATGCTTGTCAATTTGGAATACAAGTGAGAACTTTTTTTAAACAAAAGAAATTTATTTCAACAAATAAACCTCTACAATTACTTCATTTGGATTTATTTGGACCATCAAGAACTCAAAGCCTTAGTGGAAAGTATTATGTTTTTTTTTTATTGTAGATGATTATTCAAGATTCACTTGGGTGTTATTTTTGAAAGCTAAAAATGAGGCCACACAAGCTTTTTCAAAATTTGCAAAAAGAGTTCAAAATCAAAAAGTTATTTTATTGTGTTCATTAGAAGTGATCATGGTGGTGAAGTAGACAATGTTGAATTTGAAAATCTTTGTGATGAAAATGGTTCTGAGCATAATTTTTTGCAACTAGAATTTCACAACGAAATGGTGTTGTTGAGAGGAAAAATAGGACTATCCAAGAAATGACTAGGATCATGTTACTTGAAAATAATTTGTCAAAATATTTTTGGGCCGAGGCCGTTAATACCGCATGCTTTATAATCAATAGAGTCCATATTAAAGCTTTAATAAAGAAAACTCCTTATGAACTTTGAAAAGGAAGAAAACTCAACATTGGATTTTTTAAAGTTTTTTTATGTAAATATTTTAAACACTAAGGATAACCTTAGAAAATTTGATGCAAAAGCCGATGTTGGAATTTTTGTTGGCTACTCCAACGATAGTAAAGCATATACAGTTTTTAACAAAAAGGCTCTTGCTATTGAAGAATCTATGCATATTGAATTTAATGAAACTAATGTGATTTCCTCAAAGAATTTAGATGATGATATTGTTGAAGTAGAAAGGCAAATCAAGAAATCAAGGCTTGATGAAAAGAGCCAAGAGGAATTACAACTTCAGCAAGAAAAGCTTGAGGAAGTAAATGATTCTTCCCAAGAATTACCAAAGAAATGGAGGTACGTAGCTCACCCTAAAGATCTCATTATTAGCGAACCATCACAAGGTATGAGAACTAGATCTTCTTTTAGGAACTTTTGTAATCATTTTGCATTTGTCTCTCAAGTTGAACCAAAATCTTTTAAAGAAGCCGAAATGATGAAAGTTAGATTTTGGCTATGCAAGAATAATTGAATCAATTTGAGAGAAATCAAGTTTGGGAATTAGTCCCTAAACCCAAAAATCATTCTATTATAGGCACTAAACGGAATTTTAGAAATAAAGTAGATGAAAATGTCATCATTATTAGAAACAAAGCTAGACTTGTTGCTCAAGGATACAACTAAGAAGAAGGTACTGATTATGTGGAAACCTTTGCACCCGTTGCTAGATTAAAATCCATTAGAATGTTGTGTGCATTTGTATGCTATAAAAATTTTAAATTATATCAAATAGATGTCAAAAGTGCATTTTTAAATGGTTATATTATGGAGGAAGTATATGTAGAGCAACTTCTTGGTTTTCAAAATCATGATTTTCCAAACCATGTTTTCAAACCCAAAAAGGTGCTTTATGGCTTGACACAAGCATCAAGAGCATGGTATCATCTATTGAGCAAATTTCTCATTGACAATAGTTTTGAAATGAAAAAAGTTGATCTTAGTCTTTTTGTTAAAACCAAAAATGATGATTTATTAATTGTTCAAATCTATGTTGATGATATTATATTCGGTGCTACTAATGTTTCTACGTGTGAGGAATTTTCCAAGTGTATGCAACAAGAATTTGAAATGAGCTTAATGGAGAATTAAATTTCTTCCTTAGACTTCAAATCAAGCAATCAATAGATGAGATCTTCATAAATCAAGCCAAATACACAAGAGATCTTCTCAAAAAGTTTGGCATGGATGGTCCAAGAACATACACCTATGGGTACCTTAACCAAGCTTGACAAAGATGAGAAAGGAAAAAATGTTGAGGTAACAAAATATCGAGCTATGATTGACTCACTTTTGTATTTAACTGCTAGTAGACCCGATATTATGTTTAGTGTTTGTATGTGTGCTAGATTTTAATTTTGTCCAAAGGAATCTCACTTTAATGCTGTCAAGAAATCATAAATTTAGGTCTTTGGTATCCTAAATGTGATAATTTTGATATAATTAGTTATTTCGATGCAGACTTTGCCGAAATTCTTCTTGATAGAAAGAGCACTAGTGGCTCTTGCCATTTTCTAGGACATGCATTAGTCTCATGGTTTAGTAAGAAATAAAATTCTGTTGCTTTATCAGCTGTAGAAGCCAAGTATATTACAGTAGTGATAGGTCTCTATTTATGTATCATTTTCATATCAATTCATCTATGTTTCTTTGCTATAATCCTTGGTATTTTTATGTTTTTGTATGGTTTTGATGTTTATAGGAGTTTTGGAGGAACTTGCACTAAAGTGAAGTAAAACCCTTCATTTTCACATCTGATAATCAACCATCTTCTCGGATTTAATTGTATTGATATACAATGAACCGGATAACATGTTATATACCATTGGAAAGTTCTCGAAGTCTATTTTTTAGAGAAATTTACGGTTCATAAATCCATTCAGTGTACTGAAAGTTATAATCAAAACAGTGTGAGAAGTGTAGAAATGTAATTCCATAAATCACTGTAGCATGTATAATACGGGATACTGTAGCAGGTTACTGTAGCAGAGTATATAAACACATTTTAAGGTTTTATTTGAATAACTTGAAGAGGGGAGAACGTGGCAGAGACTGCAGCTTTGGATTTCTTTCATTTCTTGGAGTTCTTGAAGGAGAAAGAAAGCTTGGAAAGAGGAAGAACAACAATCCTAAGAGATTTTCCTCAAATTTGCTAAGTTTTTCCCTTCCCTTTCATTTTCTGGAATGTCTCCATGTTGTATTGTATTTACCACGTTTTTAAACATGTGTAACTGAATCTGAATTGGTTGAGGGTGATTTCAAAGCCCTTGATATGGTTTTTATGAGTTGATTGTGTAAGAAATTGTTATCCAATTCTCTAATTGAAGTTGATTGCATTTTCCCATATCTAATACTTATGATTGCTTACTGGTTGTATTTAGGCTGGCCAACTAAATATAATCTGGTTGTTATCTATTGCTAAACTAGAAATCTTGATCCGTAATTGTCTTGAATTTCTAATCATTAGTAGCAAAATTGTGATCAGAGATTGCAATTGGAAAATACAACCTAGGTTAAATAATCCAAACCTGTGTGATTATTGCTTAGATCAACCCATCTTTCTTATCGTAATGCTTTCATTGAATTAAACTCAGAGAGCTTGTTCTAGGTTGTTTAATGGATAGAGATTAAATAAAGAGCTTGTTTTATTTAACAACAAAGTAAGGAAAGATTGGGATAACAGAGCTTGTTGTTATCTACGGTTGATAATTTCAATGGTGTAATTGGATGACAATTCTATGATTAATTCGCAAATCCATATCTTATGGTAGAGAAGGATCCCTTAACCAGATTTCTCTCATTGATTTTTCACTCAAATTAACTTTCTGTTTTATTATTCTTCATTTGCATTCTTAGTTCATTTGGTTAATGATAAGTGTCTATTTATATATCATTTTCATATCAATTCGTCCATGTTTCTTTGCTATATTCCTTGGTATTTTTATGTTTTTGTGTGGTTTTGATGTTTGTAGGAGTTTTGGAGCAACTTGCACAAAAATGGAGTAAAACCCTTCATTTTCACCTCTGCTAGTCAACCATCTTCTCGGATTTAATTGTATTGATATACAATGAACCCGATGACATATCATATACCGTTGAAAAGCTCTCGAAGTCTACTTTTTGGAGAAATTTACGGTTTATGAATCCATTCAGTGTACCGAAAGTTGTAATCAAAACAGTGTGAGAAGTGTAGAAATGTAATTCCACACATCACTGTAGCATGTATAATACGGGACACTGTAGCACGTTACTGTAGCAGAGTATTTAAACACATTTTAGGGTTTTATTTTCATAACTTGAAGAGGGGAGAACGTGGTGGAGGCTGCAGCTCTGGAATTCTTTCATCTCTTGGAGTTCTTGAAGGAGAAAGGAAGCTTGGAAAGAGGAAGAACTACAATCCAAGAGAATTACATCAAATTTGCTAAGTTTTTCCCTTCCCTTTCATTTTCTGGAATGTCTCCATGTTGTATTGTATTTACCACGTTCTTAAACATGTGTAACTGAATCTGAATTGGTTGAGGGTGATTTCAAAGCCTCTGATATGGTTTTTGTAAGTTGATTGTGCAAGAAGTTGTTATCCAATTCTCTAATTGAAGTTGCTTGTATTTTCCTATATCTAATGCTTATGATTGCTTGCTGGATTGTATTTCGAATGGCCAACTGAATATAATCTGGTTGTTGTCTATTGCTAGACTAGAAATCTTGATCCGTAATTGTCTTGAATTTTTAATCCTTAGTAGCAAAATTGTGATCAGAGATTGCAATTGGAGAATACAACCTAAGTTAAATAATCCGAGCTTGTGTGTTTATTGCTTAGATCAACCTATCTTTCTTATCGTAATGCATCCATTGAATTAAATTTAGAGAGCTTGTTCTAGGTTGTTTAATGGATAGAGATTAAATAAAGAGCCTGTTTTATTTAACAACAAAGTAAGGAAAGATTGGGATAACAGAGCTTGTTGTTATCTACGGTTGATAATTTCAATGGTGTAATTGGATGACAATTCTACAATTAATTCGCAAATCCATATCTTGTGGTAGAGAAGGATCCCTTAACCAGCTTTCTCTCATTGATTTTTCATTCAAATTTACTTTCTGTTTTGTTATTCTTTACTTGCATTCTTATTTCATTTAGTTAAAGCATTCAACAAAACCCCCCTCATTTAGTTTATTGTTGCTGGAAATAACAAATTCAATTAGAATCAATCCTCGTGGGAACGATATCTTACTAATCACTTTATTACTTGTGCGACTAGTATACTTGCTAGTTTCGAACGCATCAAGTTTTTGGCGCCGTTGCCGGGGATTGATTTTCTAATCAATTTGTTATTCTGTTTTTACTACTGATTCTTGATTTTTATTTTCTGATTGTTTGTGTTTAGGCTTTTATATCCGAGGGAGAAGCAGATCAACGACTTAAGCGAATCAAGGAGTTTCTCGAATCCTCAAATTTAAGACTAAATCAGTCAATTTCAACTCCACCTCCAGAATTTGACCTTGCACGACATACTTCCCTTCCATCTTCTTGCAATTCAATCAAATTTGATTCGGAAGTAATGGCGATGCAAAACACTCAGACTCTTAAGGAGTTAGCGGCTCCAATTATTGATCAACAACCATTGTGCATAAATCTCAACCTTGAGGTAGAATTTGAGCTTAAATCTGGACTAATTCGTCTCTTGCCTACATTTCATGGTTTTGCAGGAGATGATCCTATCAAATACCTCAGAGAATTTCATGTGGTATGCTCAAGTATGAAGCCAACTGGCGTGTCTGAGGAGCAAATAAAATTGAGAGCTTTCCCATTCTCATTAGCAGATTCGGCAAAAGATTGGCTATACTATTTACCATCGGGTACCATCACCACGTGGAATGAGAAAAGTAAACTCTTTTTAGAGAAATACTTTCCCATTTCGAAAGCTATAAACATTAGAAAAGATATTTGTGACATTCGACAACACAATGGAGAATCACTTTATGAATATTAGGAGAGATTTAAAAGGTTATGTGCTAGCTGTCCAAACCATCAAATTAGTAATGGACTTCTTATTCAATATTTCTATGAGGGTCTCCTACCAATGGAAAGGAATATCATTGATGCTGCTAGTGGTGGAGCACTAGTTAATAAAACACCGAAAGTTGCAAGACATTTGATTAGCGACATGGCAACGAACTCCCAACAATTCAGCAGCCAATTTGAGCCACAACTGCCGAGGAAAGTAAATGAGGTAAGTACCCCGAATATTGAACAACAACTTTTTGAGCTTACCTCCCTTGTAAAAAAATGGCTGCAGGACATATGCATCAATCTTATGTATATGGAGTATATTCTACCACGGAGCATCCAACCGATATGTGTCCAACTTTGCAAGAAGGAGATACGGAACAAGCCAATGCCATAGGTGGATTTCTAGGACAACCAAGCGAAAGTTATAGTAATCATCAACCAATCGCCCCAAATGTCATACCAAATCGGCCACCAGGTTTCAATCAACCAAGAGTGCAGCAACCATTTCAAATGCAACCACAACCAGCACCACAAAACTCAGGTATGGCTCTCCAGGACATTGTTAAAGCACTTGCTACTAACACAATGCAATTTCAGCAGGAAACTAGGGCAAGTATCCAAAACTTGGAAAATCAAATGGGACAATTGGCTACTAACATGAGCAAATTCGAGAGTCAAAGCTTAGAAAAATTACCTTCTCAGACAGTGATCAATCCAAGAGAGAATGCTAGTGCAATAACTTTGAGAAGTGGAAAGCAATTACAAGTCCCACAAAAAAAGTCACAAACTAATGAAGGGGATGACACCACTTCCACCATGAACAAAACATCATCTTCTAAGGTAGATCTTAAAACTCAAATTCCTTCTTATGTTACTCCTCCACCATTTCCTAGCAGATTTGCAAAATCAAAGAAGGAGGAACAAGAACAGGAGATCTTGGAAACTTTTTGCAAGGTTAAGGTAAATATACCACTTTTGGATGCTATTAAGCAAGTGCCTCGTTATGCAAAATTTCTCAAGAAGTTATGCACCAACAAGAGAAAGTTGAAGGGAAATGAGAAAGTAAGTGTGGGGGAAAATGTTTCAGCTGTACTACAAAGAAAAATTCCTTCGAAATGCAAAGATCCAGGTATGTTTACCATTCCATGCACCATTGGTAGAACCAAGTTTGAAAGGGCTATGTTAGATTTAGGAGCATCTATTAATGTCATGCCATATTCTATTTATGCTTCTTTAAATCTTGGACCTCTTGCGGAAACTGGTATTACCATTCAACTTGCTGATCGTTCTAATGCATATCCCAAGGGAGTTATGGAAGATGTGCTTGTGCAGGTGAATCAATTGGTTTTCCCAGCAAACTTCTATGTTCTTGAAATGGAGGATGAGACATCTTCTAATCCAACACCGATTCTTTTAGGGAGACCATTCTTAAAAACTGCTCGAACTAAGATTGATATTCATGATGGCACCTCACCATGGAATTTGATGGCGAGGTGATCCGTTTCAATATTTTTGAGGCAATGAGGTACCCTAGTGACTTGCATTCTATTTTTGCAGTTGACATTATTGATTCTTTGCCACAACAATGTTTTGAGTTAACTCACAAGGATGGATTGGAAATGGCTATTAGTGAGCACGTAGGGATAGAAAATTCCAAAGAACCAAGAAGGTTGAGACAAGTGTCCAAAGAAATGGAGGAAGCTATGGCATGCTTAGACGAGACTATAACTATAATCATAAACAGGTATGATGTTTCGTACATTGAATTGCCTTTATCTAATGAGAAACTTCTTCCTTCTGTGATGAAAGCCAATACCTTGGAGCTTAAGCTACTTCCAGATTATTTGAGGCATGTGTTTTTGGGTGACAAAGATCCTTTGCTAGTTACAATAGAAATGGGCCTTGCACCACTACAAGAAGAGAAACGCGTCCGAGAACTTAGAGTTCACAAAACAGCTATTAAGTGGACGATTGCTAACATCCAAGGCCCAGCCATATGCTTGCACCATTTTTTGTTGGAAGAAGGATCCAAGCCCACTAGAGAAGCACAGCGGAGATTGGATCCTCCCATGATGGAATAAACGTCGGGCTGAGGACGTTAAACCAAGCGCTTATTGGGAGGCAACCCAATGTTTTTGAAAATAAATTAAAAAAGAAAGAAAAAAAAATGAGGTAATAATGATTGATTTTTGTGTCTCGAGGAGATTCCTTTCATAGGCCATCAAATTGATCAGGTTTTATCTCTCTTTGCCATCTGTCTCATTTGTTTTTATTTGTTTTTTACTTGTTTTTGACTTTTGTTTGTATTGTGTTGTTATCTCTTTTATGTGTCTTTAGTTTCGTTTCTGCTCTTTTCTTTTCCTTTCTATTGTTTAATTTGATTATTTCGTACTTCGAATTCATTTGTGCAACAGCTTGAGGAAACATCCAAAGGGAAGCTGAAACCATTGCCCGAAGGTTTGAAACGTGCATATCTTGGAGAAGAACAGACTCAATCGCATTATCGGTAATATCTCTCCTTTTCTTCTCTTCAATGGATGCCGATATCTTTCTGTCGAACCTTCGTAAATATTTTCCTTCACTTCCTCAAAATGCTGTGTTTAAAATTTATAAAGTACGGATGACTAGACTTTGGGTATTGATGCTCTTAAATCTGCCTGCGATATCCGATGGCTTATCGAAGCCAAGGTGAGATTGTCCGGTGAGCCGGACATTAATCTCACAAAATACATGCCTGGTCTAGGAAAAGCTACTACGCCAAGAGGCGAAGAGCGAAAAGGTTACAAGTATGTTATAAATGTGCTAGATGGAATTGTAACCAGACTTGTCGTTCATTAGGTTTTGTGTCCAGGAATAGAGAAGATAAACTTTCATTTATTAAGAATGGTTTGAGTAATGAGTCGCTGGATAATGTTTTGTTAACTCTCGAGTCACATTCTTGTGGACTTGTTCAGTGTGAATTGCTTAATCTATGGACACAATTTCGTGATGAATTGCAATGTTATAGTCTAGGGAATCTGACTAAAAACGACCCTGTTTGCCAGTTTATAAGAAAACTGGATGGGAAGCAAATCCCCGACTCATAGAAGGCGTTTCAGCCGTTACTGGACGTAAAACCAGAGGAAGATGTGAGCCACAATCACAACTACTTGTATATTTGAATGTGTGTTGTTGTTGTCGAATTTTTTCTTTCTTGTTTCGTTTGATCTGATTATCAATGTTGTTTTTGTGTTGTTGTTGTTTGTTGATTTTGTTTGTTTTAATATCAAGTTTCTTTTTGACAAACCATATGACTACCCCATGACATAAGCACACGTGGGAGACAAGTGTGGAGGTTTTGTCAACCTCCGCCGAAAGTATATCTCTACTTTTCATGCTTCACGTGGGAGACAAGTGTGGCGGTTTTGTCAACCCCACCGAAAGTATCTTTCTATTTTTCATGCTTCACGTGGGAGACAAGTGTGTAGGTTTTGTCAAACCCCGCCGAAAGCATATCTCATTTTTTCAAATCTTGGGGCGATAAATCTGCATCGAGCAACTCCCACCGAAATTATGTCCCCATGTGTCAAATTTGAGAGTTTTACGTGTGTATATATCCATGCTGCATATTTTGAAATGTCATTTTATAACCTGTCTTGCACTTGAATCGCATAATACCTAACGTTCATCATTGTCTTACACAAGTTTAGAGCACTTGTAGAAATGGAGAAAACACCAATTCGGCGATTCCAAAATATATGCGTATTTTGTGGATCGCAATTTGGTAAAGATAGAGAGTTTACAACAGCAACTCTTGATCTTGGTAGGACATTAGCTGCGAGGGGTAATCATTTGATTTACGGAGGAGGTAGTCTTGGGTTAATGGGGTGTGTGTCGACAGCTACATCCCTAGGAGGGAGCAAAGTTCTCGGCATTATCCCTAAACCATTAGCTGTACGAGATATCGTAGGCAATACAATCGGGGAAGAGTTACAGGTCTCTAGCATGCATGAGCGTATTGCACATATGGTTGTTAAGTCCGATGCATTTATAGCTTTACCTGGTGGTTATGGTACATTAGAGGAGATATTTCAAATCACCTCTTGGGCACAGCTAAACATCCATCGAAACCCATTGGTTTGTTAAATGTCAATAACTTTTTTGATGGTTTGTTGTCCTTTCTTGATCAAGCTGTAGAAAAAAACTTCATCTCACCGTCAGCGAGGCAAATCCTGGTTACAGCTTCAACTGCAGTGGGAGTTAATTGATAAACTCCAAGAATTCGTCTATTCGCCTGATCCAACAACGGCTCGGATAGATTGGTTTGGAGAAGGCAATAAAAGGCGTAGACTGGATTTAACGCTCCATCTGTAATCTCTATCTATTGGTTTGCTTCGCTTTTGTTTACTTTCTTTTTAGTGTGTTTATTTGAGATTTTTCATGTCATTTCTTTTGAGTTTTTTTTCAGGTTATTTCTTTCGCCCCAGGTAATATTTTCTAATCATGGCTTTTAGAGTGGTGGCTTAAAAAGTTCAATTCCTCTTGAAACGCATTCTGGATCTCTTCAATCCATAATGGCTGAATAAGGAGGTTAACTTCTAAACTTTTTAGACCCATTCTAACTGACTTGTTTGTGTTTGTTGACTTGTTGGACTTTATTATTTTATGAGTAAGTTTAGTTTTGTGTAATTTAGACTTGTTGTGTGTTTTTGTCTTTATCAGTTTCGATTCGAAAAAAAAAATTGTGGAAAAACCTGAGAATGGCAGAATATGGGGTTTCCTTAACTCTTGAAACGCATTCTCTCTAAATAAATCTGTAGTTTGTTTATTTATGTTGTTTGAAGTGTCTTGTTTCTTGTTTTGTTCTTCATAATAAAGGTATATAGGCTGGAAACCTTAAGTCTGCGGGCTACTGGTCCTAAGGATTGTTGAAATATACAATCTTGACTCAGGTGTAACAACGCCACGTACCTCTTTTCTTGCATTTTGTGGGTCGATGATAAGATAATGATTGAATTAAGAATAACTCTTGGAAAATGATAAATGATGCATGGATCTGTGTGCTTGAAATGTTTATTGGTTTTCGCTTTGCTTTTGATTCCTTGCGCAACATTGAGCACTGAGCTATTATCACTGATTTATTTGTTCACTTAGAGAAAGTTTATGTAATTTAAATGTTTCTTCAGATTTCAATGAATTCTAGAACTTGTTTGATGGTCACTCGAGGCGAAATCCTAGACTGTGCAACATTGGGGAAATGATTTAGGCCATCTTTGGACCGTTTGAGCCTTAATAGCCAACCTTGACTGAAATTGATCCCTAGTTACCCCTTTGAGCCTCTGTAAGCCTTTTTCTTTGTTAACTCACTAAAAGATTTCCTAACCTCAAATGAATTTATTCCAAACAGTTTATCCCTTACCTATGAGCATGTAGATCATTCACAATTAAATTTTGAGCTATGTTCTGGTTTTGGGAAGTTAGAGGAGGTTGGGATGTGTCATGAGCAATGCAAGTGAGTTCTATTGTGTTTGAAAAAAAAAAAGAAAAAAAAAAGCCAATCTGTACTTATCGTCCACGTACTTACACATTGAGGACAATGTGTTGTTTAAGTGTGGGGGAGGGGAAGTGTAATATAAAAAAAAAAAGAAAAAAAAGAAAAAAAGAACAAAAGAAGAAGAATAAGAGATCTATACCCTTAAGTGTTCTTAAAAAGAATGAAACAACAAAGTGTGGGGGTGTAGTTTTCTTTTGTTTTCTGCAAAAAAAAAAAAAAAAAAAGATTGAGTGTTCTAAATAAGTTTGGGGGAGTAACCTGGTGAATTGAAATAAAGTTGTGTTATAGGATTGAGCTCTACATAGTCTTGAATGATTTATGTGTTTGTGGGTGATTTGAGCCAAATTATTATCCTTTATCATACCTTCACCCAAGCCGAACGTTACAAGCTTAATAAAGTCCTACTTGATCCTTGGTGTTGTGCATGTCTACATTAGTGGAGAGTGACTTGAAAAGCAGGCCTATGGAGTTCATTTATCTACACATCTTCAATATTAAATATGATTCATTTTTATGCATAAACTCATCCGGGTTGCAAGTGATTAGGTGAGAATGGCTCTACACAGACACACTTGAAGAATTGAAGTGAAGCGAAACTAATCTTTCGGATAAAATTCTTGATCAAGTGCATTATTTTGAAGTTTTCCTTGGGTTATAATTAAGTACAATCTTTGAGGCCTATTTGCAAGATGAAGCATTTGTGTGTTTTAATTTTTTGTTGATTCTGTTTCGGTTTAGTTTTATTTCATATTGTCGTAGTTGCTCGAGGACTAGCAAAGTCTAAGTGTGGGGGAATTTGATAAGTGTCTATTTATATATCATTTTCATATCAATTCGTCCATGTTTCTTTGCTATATTCCTTGGTATTTTTATGTTTTTGTGTGGTTTTGATGTTTGTAGGAGTTTTGGAGCAACTTGCACAAAAATGGAGTAAAACCCTTCATTTTCACCTCTGCTAGTCAACCATCTTCTCGGATTTAATTGTATTGATATACAATGAACCCGATGACATATCATATACCGTTGAAAAGCTCTCGAAGTCTACTTTTTGGAGAAATTTACGGTTTATGAATCCATTCAGTGTACCGAAAGTTGTAATCAAAACAGTGTAGAAGTGTAGAAATGTAATTCCACACATCACTGTAGCATGTATAATACGGGACACTGTAGCACGTTACTGTAGCAGAGTATTTAAACACATTTTAGGGTTTTATTTTCATAACTTGAAGAGGGGAGAACGTGGTGGAGGCTGCAGCTCTGGAATTCTTTCATCTCTTGGAGTTCTTGAAGGAGAAAGGAAGCTTGGAAAGAGGAAGAACTACAATCCAAAGAGAATTACATCAAATTTGCTAAGTTTTTCCCTTCCCTTTCATTTTCTGGAATGTCTCCATGTTGTATTGTATTTACCACGTTCTTAAACATGTGTAACTGAATCTGAATTGGTTGAGGGTGATTTCAAAGCCCCTGATATGGTTTTTGTAAGTTGATTGTGCAAGAAGTTGTTATCCAATTCTCTAATTGAATTTGCTTGTATTTTCCTATATCTAATGCTTATGATTGCTTGCTGGATTGTATTTCGAATGGCCAACTGAATATAATCTGGTTGTTGTCTATTGCTAGACTAGAAATCTTGATCCGTAATTGTCTTGAATTTCTAATCCTTAGTAGCAAAATTGTGATCAGAGATTGCAATTGGAGAATACAACCTAAGTTAAATAATCCGAGCTTGTGTGTTTATTGCTTAGATCAACCTATCTTTCTTATCGTAATGCATCCATTGAATTAAATTTAGAGAGCTTGTTCTAGGTTGTTTAATGGATAGAGATTAAATAAAGAGCCTGTTTTATTTAACAACAAAGTAAGGAAAGATTGGGATAACAGAGCTTGTTGTTATCTACGGTTGATAATTTCAATGGTGTAATTGGATGACAATTCTACAATTAATTCGCAAATCCATATCTTGTGGTAGAGAAGGATCCCTTAACCAGGTTTCTCTCATTGATTTTTCAATCTGTTTTAATTTGTATTGTGTTATTCTTTACTTGCATTAATATTTCATCTAAGTTAATCAATCAACAAAACCCCCCTCATTTAGTTTATTGTTGCTTTCGAATAACAAATTCAATTAGAATCAATCCTCGTGGGAACGATATCTTACTCATCACTTTATTACTTGTGCGACTAGTATACTTGCTAGTTTCGAACGCATCAGTTAATCATTCAACAAAACCCTCCTTATTTAATTTATTGTTGCTGAAAAATAACAAATTCAATTAGAATCAATCCTCGTGGGAACGATATCTTACTTATTACTTTATTACTTGTGCGACTAGTATACTTGCTAGTTTCGAACGCATCAAGTTTTTGGCGTCGTTGCCAGGGATTGATTTTCTAATCAATTTGTTATTCTATTTTTACTACTGATTCTTGATTTTTATTTTCTGATTGTTTGTGTTTAGGCTTTTATGTCCGAGGGAGAAGCGGATCAGCGACTTAAGAGAATTAAGGAGTTTCTCCAATCCTCGAATTTAAGACTAAATCGGTCAATTTCAACTCCACCTCCAGAATTTGACCTTGCACGACATACTTCCCTCCCATCTTCTTGCAGTTCAATCAAATCTGAATCGGAAGTAATGGCAATGGAAAACGATCAGCTCTTAAGGAGTTAGCGGCACCAATTATCGATTAACAACCGCTGTGAATAAATACCAATCTTGAGGTAGATTTTGAACTTAAATCTAGACTAATTCATCTCTTGCCTACATTTTATGGTTTTGCAGGAGAGGATCCTATCAAATACCTCAGAGAATTTCATGTGGTATGCTCAAGTATGAAGCCAATTGGCGTGTCTGAGGAGCAAATAAAATTGAGAGCTTTTCCATTCTCATTAGAAGATTTGGCGAAAGATTGGCTATGCTATCTACCATCGGGTACCATGACCACGTGGAATGAGATAAGTAAACTCTTTTTAGAGAAATACTTTCCCATTTCGAAAGCTATAAACATTAGAAAAGACATTTGTGATATTCGACAACACAATGGAGAATCACTTTATGAATATTGGGAGAGATTTGAAAGGTTATGTGCTAGCTGTCCAAACCACCAAATTAGTGATGGACTCCTAATTCAATATTTCTATGAGGGTCTCTTACCCATGGAAAGGAGTATCATTGATGCTGCTAGTGGTGGAGCACTAGTTAATAAAACACCGAACGTGGCAAGACGTTTGATTAGTGACATGGCAGCGAACTCCCAACAATTCAGCAGTCAATTTAAGCCACAACTACCAAAAAGAGTAAATGAGGTAAGTACTTCAAACATTGAACAACAACTTTGTGAACTTACCTCTCTTGTAAAAAATATGGCTGTAGGACATATGCAGCAATCTTATGCATGTGGAGTATGTTCTGCCATGGACCATCCAACCGACATATGTCCAACTTTGCAAGAAGGAGATACAGAACAAGCCAATGCTATAGGTGGATTTCCAGGACAACCAAGGCAAAGGTATGACCCTTTCTCCAATACTTACAATGCTGGATGGAGAGATCAACCTAATTTAAGATATACGAATCGTCAACCAATTGTCCCAAATGCCATACCAAATCGACCACCAGGTTTCAATCAACCAAGGGTGCAGCAACCATTTCAAGCACAAACACAACCAGCACCACAACCAGCTCCACAAAATTCAGGTATGTCTCTCAAGGATATTGTTAAAGCACTTGCCACTAACGCAATGCAATTTCAGCAGGAAACTAGGGCAAGTATCCAAAACCTGGAAAATCAAATGGGACAATTGGCCACTAACATGAGCAAATTTGGAGTCAAAGCTCCGGAAAATTACCTTCTCAGCCGGTGATCAATCCAAGAGAGAATGCTAGTGCTGTAACTTTGAGAAGTGGGAAGCAATTAGAGATTCCCCCAAAGAAATCACAAACTGATGAAGGGGATGACACCACTTCCACTATGAATAAAACATCATCTTCTAAGGTAAATCCTAAAACTCATATTCCTTCATATGTTACTCCCCCACCTTTTCCTAGCAGATTTGCAAAATCAAAAAAGGAGGAGCAAGAACAGGAAATCCTAGAAACATTTTACAAGATCGAGGTAAATATACCATTTCTGGATGCTATCAAGCAAGTACCTCGTTATGCAAAATTTCTTAAGGAGTTATGCACCAACAAGAGAAAGTTGAAAGGAAATGAGAAGGTAAGTGTGGGGGAAAATGTTTCAGCTGTACTACAAAGAAAAATTCCTCCAAAGTGCAAAGATC
This sequence comes from Boswellia sacra, assembly GCA_013180625.2. Lineage (NCBI taxonomy): Eukaryota > Viridiplantae > Streptophyta > Magnoliopsida > Sapindales > Burseraceae > Boswellia > Boswellia sacra. The sequence continues at coordinate 37,219 of SNVD02009904.1, forward strand.
TAGGTACACTTACCATTCCATGCACCATTGGTAATACCAAGTTTGAAAGAGCTATGTTAGATTTAGTAGCATCTATTAATGTCATGCCATATTCTATTTATGCTTCTTTGAATCTTGGACCTCTTGCGGAAACTAGTATTGTAATTCAACTTGCTGATCGTTCTAATGCATATCCCAAGGGAGTTTTGGAAGATGTGCTTGTGCAGGTGAATCAATTGGTATTTCCAGCAGACTTTTATGTTCTTGAAATGGAGGATGAGACATCTCCCAATCCGACACCGATTCTTTTAGGGAGGCCATTCTTGAAAACTACCCGAACCAAGATTGATGTTCATGATGGCACTCTCACCATGGAGTTTGATGGCGAGGTGATTCGTTTCAATATTTTTGAGGCAATGAGGTATCCTAGTGACTTGCATTCTGTTTTTGCAGTTGATGTTATTGATTCTTTGGCACAACAATGTTTTGAGTTAACTCGCAAGGATGGATTGGATATAGCTATTAGTAAGCACATAGGGATAGAAAATTTCAAAGGACCACGAAGGTTGATACAAGTGTCCAAAGAAATGGAGGAAGTTGTGGTAAGCTTAGATGAGACCATAGCTATAACTACAAACAGGTATGATGTTTCGTACATTCAATTTCTTTTATCTAATGAGAAACTTCTCTCTTCTGTGATGAAAGCCCATACCTTGGAACTTAAGCCTCTTCCAGATCATTTGAAGCATGGGTTCTTAGGTGAGAATGATACTTTGCCAATTATAATAGAAATGGGCCTTGCACCAATACAAGAATCGAAACTCGTCCGAGTACTTAGAGATCACAAAACAGCTATTAAGTGCACAATTGCTAACATCCAAGGCCCAGCCATATGCATGCAACAATTCTTGTTGGAAAAAGGATCCAAGCCCACTAGAGAAGCACAACAGAGATTGGACCCTCCCATGATGGAACCAACGTCGGGCTGAGGACGTTAAACCAAGCGCTTATTGGGAGGTAACCCAATATGTTTTTGCAAAATAAATAAAAGAAAAATAAAAGAAAAATAAAATAAGGTAATAATGATCGATTTTTGTGTCTCGAGGAGATTCCTTTCGTAGGCCAATTGATCAGGTTTTATCTCTCTTTGCCATCTGTCTTATTTGTTTTTATATTTGTTTTTACTTGTTTTTGACTTTTGTTTGCTATTGTGTTGTTATCTCTTTTATGTGTCTTTAGTTTCGTTTCTGCTCTTTTCTTTTCTTTCCTTTTGTTTAATTTGATTATTCTGTACTTCGAATTCATTTGTGCAACAGCTTGAGGAAACATCCAAACGGGAGCTGAAGTCATTGCTCGAAGGTTTGAAACGTGCATATCTTGGAGAAAAACAAACTCAATCGCCTATCGGTAATATCTCTTCTTTTCTCCTCTTCGATGGATGCCGATATCTTTCTATCGAACCTTCGTAAATATTTCCCTTCACTTCCTCAAAATGCTGTGTTTAAAATTTATAAAGTACGGATGACTAGACTTTGGGCATTGATGCTCCTAAATGTGCCTGCTGATATCCGATGGCTTATCGAAGCCAAGGTGAGATTGTCCGGTGAGTCGGACATTAATCTCGCAAAATACATGCCTGGTCTAGGAAAGAGCTACTACGCCAAGAGGCGAAGATCGAAAAGGTTACAAATATGTTATAAATGTGCTAGATGGAATTGTAACCAGACTTGTCGTTCATTAGGTTTTGCGTCCAGGAATAGAGAAGATAAACTTTCATTTATTAAGAATGGTTTGAGTATGAGTCGCTGGATAATGTTTTGTTAACTCTCGAGTCACATTCTTGTGGACTTGTTCAGCGTGAATTGCTTAATCTATGGACACAATTTCGTGATGAATTGCAGTGTTATAGTCTAGGGAATTGACTAAAAACGACCCTGTTTGCCAGTTTATAAGAAAACTGGATGGGAAGCAAATCCCCGACTCATAGAAGGCGTTTCAGCCGTTACTGGACGTAAAAACCAGAGGAAGATGTGAGCCACAATCACAACTACTTGTATATTTGAATGTGTGTTGTTGTTGTCGAATTTATTTTCTTCTTGTTTCGTTTGATCTGATTATCAATGTTGTTTTTGTGTTGTTGTTGTTTGTTGATTTTGTTTGTTTAATTTCAAGTTTTCCTTTTGACAAACCATATGACTACCCCATGTCATAAGCACACGTGGAGATGAGTGTGGAGGTTTTGTCAACCTCCGCCGAAAGTATATCTCTACTTTTCATGCTTCACGTGGGAGAAAAGTGTGGCGGTTTTGTCAAACCCCACCGAAAGTGTATTTCCAATTTTCATGCTTCACGTGGGAGACAAGTGTGTAGGTTTTGTCAAACCTCACCGAAAGCATATCTCATTTTTCAAATCTTGGGGCGATAAATCTGCATCGAGCAACCCCCACCGAAAGTATGTCCCCCTGTGTCAAAATTTGAGAGGTTTATGGGTGTATATATACATTCTGCATATTTTCATATGTCATTCCATAACCTGTCTTGCAATTGAAAAGAATAATATCTAACGTGTCTTACACAAGATTAGAGCACTTGTAGAAATGGAGAAAACACCAATTCGGCGATTCCGCAATATATGCGTATTTTGCGGATCGCAATTTGGTAAAAATGGAGAGTTTACCACAGCAGCTCTTGATCTTGGTAGGACATTAGCTGCGAGGGGTATTCATTTGATTTATGGAGGAGGTAGTCTTGGGTTAATGGGGTGTGTGTCGACAGTTGCATCCCTGGGAGGGAGCAAAGTTCTCGGCATTATCCCTAAACCATTAGCTGTACGAGATATAGTAGGCAACACAATTGGGGAAGAGTTACAGGTCTCTAGTATGCATGAGCGTATTGCACATATGGTTGTTAAGTCCGATGCATTTATAGCTTTGCCGGGTGGTTATGGTACATTAGAGGAGATATTTCAAATCACCTCTTGGGCACAGCAAAACATCCATCGGAAACCCATTGGTTTGTTAAATGTTAATAATTTTTTTGATGGCTTGTTGTCCTTTCTTGATCAAGCTGTAGAAAAAAATTTCATCTCACCGTCATCAAGGCAAATGCTGGTTACAGCTTCAACTGCAGGAGAGTTAATTGACAAACTACAAGAATTCGTCTATTCACCTGATCCAACAATGGCTCGGATAAATTGGTTTGGAGAAGGCAACAAAAAGCGTCAACTGGATTTAACCCTCCATCTGTAATCTCTATTTGCTGGTTTGCTTCGTTTTTGTTTGCTTTCTTTTTAGTGTGTTTATTTGAGATTTTTCACGTCTTTTCTTTTGAGTTTTTTTTTTCAGGTTATTTTTTTCACCCCAGGGAATATTTTCTAATCTTGGCTTTTAGAGTGGTGGCTTAAAAAGTTCAAGTTCTCTTGAAACGCATTCTGGATTTCTTTAATCCATAATGGCTGAATAAGGAGGCTAACTTCTAAACTTTTTAGACCCATTCTAACTGACTTGTTTGTGTTTGCTGATTTGTTGGACTTTATTATTTTCTGAGTAAGTTTAGTTTTATGAAATTTCGAGTTGTTGTGTGTTTTTTTTTTTATCAGTTTCGATTCGAAAAAAAAAAAAAACATTGTGGAAAAACCTGAGAATGGCAGAATATGGGGTTTTCTTAACTCTTGAAACGCATTCTCTCTCAATAAATCTGTAGTTTGTTTATTTCATGTTGTTTGAATTGTCTTGTTTCTTGTTTTTTCCTTCATAATCAAGGTATATAGGCTGGAAACCTTAAGTCTGCGGGCTACTGGTCCTAAGGATTGTTGAAATATACAATCTTGACTCAGGTGTACCAACGCCACGTACCTCTTCTCTTGCATTTTATGGGCCAATGATAAGGCAATGATTGAATTGAGAATAACTCTT